>SNQJ01S0241063.1:0-13495 GCA_010110895.2 Picea sitchensis
TGGGTGAACCTCGTAAATCTATGTCTCTATTGTATTGTGTATCTTATGTGTTTTGTTTCCGCATTTGTTTTATTTTATTGCTCCACGGTCCTGCTTTTCTAACATATCAGTCCTTGGTAGGGGTGATGTATGAACATCGCTTCAGTGTAGATAAAGCTCAAGATCTTCTCTTTCGACTAACTAACATAGAGACATTATTAACATTGGTTGGAATTCTTCCTATGTTAGATGAAATAAATGTCCTCGTGAAAATGTCTCAAATTCGCACAATGTATATTGCAGAATACACAAATGCAAGAAAATTTGCATGCCTTTCATTGGATAATTTCTATACGATGCCAGAGTCTTTCACAGGTCCACAGTTTACAAATTGGACTACAATCATTGATATAGAAAATAATGAAAATTATTTGAAGTTTGATGAAAAATGGATACTATATATGGAAGTGCATGTGTATATGGTTCCTTTTCATTATATTGATAAGACAAGATGAATCACCAAAGAGCGCCCTGTGTCTAGAGACCTATTCGACAATGTTGTCATTTTAGTGAGACACAACTTGATAGAAATTGCAAAGTCACTGACATCGGAGATAAGAGAACGATTCCCTCAAGATGAATTGTTGGAGGCCATGTCTGTGGTGTACCCTGAATATTGGAACAATTTAAAATGTCAACCAACTTTAAAATGTGACTTTGTGGCAAAATTGAATACTTTAGTGGACCACTTTTGCAAGAAGGTCGAGATACTTGGAGAACAGGTTGAAGGTATTTTGGATCAATAAAAATTGTTTCAACAAGCCACAGGGTTCATCGAAACAATGTGGAACCAATTTCGCGCTTTGGAGAATCCTCTAGAATATGGTGCAATAATAAGATTATTTACTATTTTAGGTGCTAGCCAATACTTACAGGAAAACATATATGAATATTTCAATTTAGCGGATTTGTGTCAAACCATGATTTTGGGATCAGTGGAGGATGAGAGAATGTTTAGTGCACTATCATTTTTGAAGTCAAAGATGAGGATCAAGCTTGATAAACATATGGATATATGTTTAAGGTTATATGTAACAAAGTATGACATTACCAATTTTCCATATGAAAGAGCACTAGCTCTTTGGCGATCAGATTGTGATAGAAGGGGAGAAAACAATATAACAAGTTTCTCTAATGAACTTGATACGGAACATAATTCTTTGGAGGCTCATAATGATAGTCCATTTGGAGAGGGTCTTGTTCAGAATGAATAAAATGAGCACCAAGATGAGAACTGGGAAATTGATATACCGCAACATTTGATCTAATCCAACATATATGAGGGCCTAGGGAACACTTATTTCAATATATGTGTTCCATTGTTGGTGCAAGAAATAGTGAATGGAATAGCACATATGATGTGATTCTTGTGATACGTTCTTCCTCTATTTTTGGAGTAGGTCAGAAATTCTTTATCATAGCAAGATTACTATATGCCAATTTGAGGATGCATTTCAGGTAAAAATAGGTTCTATAATTTATATTTTGTGTTTTTCGTGGTAACTTTGGAGCCACATTTTCTTGATGCAAGTTATTTTAAGACATATTTTTTGATATTTAACTATTACATTGTCTCTTTATTGTATGTGACAGGAAATGAAGTTGAAATTTGATGAAGATGGGACCTATCTCTTCACATAGATAGTGTCCTAGTATTAAAGGGCAGATACCTAATTTAACAAGAATTCCGCTAAGAAAGAATGGGCTCATTCAAGTAAATGAAATTTCTTTGATGTCTTTCTCTAATATGTTGATAATTTTTAATGGTTTGTTTGTTTGTTGCATTTTGGAGCATTTTGTCAAGTTTGGAATTTTGTGTTTATTTTGGTTAAAAATGTGTTAGGCCCTTGAATGCTTCTAGTTCTCATTTGATGTTTGAYTGAAMCTTTTGTTATGGAATGATTGGCTTCATCTGATTTCCATTGAGTCAAGGGTTTGGGTTAAAGTTAAAGACCTTTGTTGAGTAAAAAATTGTTTTTCATCTTTTTGTCATGACATTTATTTGAGAAACATATGGTCTTAGGATTAATATATGCCTTTAGTTATTTTGTGGGAACTCAATGTTTTCTCCATAATTATGATTATTTTTTTAATATGTTTGATGGTCAAGGAAATATTTTTTTATTTCCTTTCATTTTTTGGCATGACTTGAGCATCTTCACCTTTTAGGATCTACTATGTTTATTTTGTATTTTATTTGAAAAGACTTATTGATTATTTATAAAGGGAAATGAGCTCTACTTAGCTAAGCGAAGAGAAAAATGGTCTATGCACTAGGTTCCTATGTGTACATCATAGTAAACCTATTAACATGAGACTGACATTCCTCTAATGCAATTATACTTTCATAAATATGGTGGTTGAATTTCAGATTCCATAAACAATGCTATGCAAACCCCTTTGTTGATTGGATAAATACCTCCATTACCCATACTTTACTGCCACTTACCTTGGAAACCTCCATTCCATACCATGAATAACAACATACATTGTCTTGTTTGTCTTTTAAAGTTTGCTTGGTTGAAATATTAGTGTATGCTACATCAATACATTGATGTTTAAGGTATTGATGGTTGTATTAATCTTCAAAGCATCAATGTTAGGCCAATGACCAACACTATGAAGGTGGAAGTGAATGAAGGATAAGCATGCTTCATTATTACACAAGAGTACATGAAAATTACATCAAGGTAATCCCATGAAAGTTTTGAGTTTGAATTTACATTCTCTTGCAGATTTATCAATGATTGCATGCACCAATCTTACTATATTTCCAGTTTTTCCACCTTCAATTAAACTCATTTTACTGTTGTTCTATATTTAGCAAGTTCCATTTTTTGTTCAGTTTCTAGTTCAATCATTTTTCTAAATCAATTTTATTTTCTAATTATATAAATAGGTGCATGAGTTGACTTGGTCTAAGTAGGAACAAATCTCTAGTAGCTAGTGTTTACCTATGTGTATGTTTTCTACTTCTTTTTTATCGTTCCAATCTAGGTATTTTCTCATGTAGGCTTAGGGTGCACTTCTCTAAGATAGAAATAGGTTTAGGGTTAGTGATTAGTATTTTAACCTAGACGCAACACAATGATGGAGTGCAATGATTGTAAACCTAGCTCTTCCTAGTCTATAAAGGAGTAAGGGGGTCTTCCACTAGGTTGGTTAGCAAATTTTAGGTTTTGATCTATTGTAGCATATTTTCTTCTTTCCATATTCAATTAAAGATAGATGTGATTAATAGTTTAGTCTTGTGTACTTGCTATTATTATTTTCTATGGTATGTTTTTGTTTTGACATGTTTTTATCTTTAAATTTACCTAGGGTTTTTAGTATTATTCTTTGAGTGCAAGATTTGATTACCATGGTCTGGAAAAAAAGGCTTAAGAGTTTGCAAGACAAGATTCAATTTATATCCCTATAGGATCAACATAACAAGCCATTGAGTTTTGTTTCATTGTAACTTGGATGCCAATAAGACAATAGGATACATTTTTTTGCATCTTTGTAAAAATAGGAGTCAAAGATGAAGTGATATATCTTTAACTATAATACATGTTACAAAACCGGGAGAGGTTTTTGTAAATAAGGTTGTTTTTAAGAAAACCCTCTGTCATATTCTTGAAATACGTGCCACAAAATAATGACTAAAACAGGAAATTAAATATTCTTGAAAAATAAGCCTCAAATCGCGCTACATATCTCCCAAATTATAACACCTGTGTATGAACTAAAGGAGGCTTTTGTTCTTTGGTATGTGATTGACATAAACCTCTTTCTCTTTTGTTAAATTCATCTCCATTTGGTCAGAAATGGATTTTGAAGTAAAATTGTCCCTGTGTGTAGTAAATGACCTCAAAACCCTAGGTTGTAAGATGGCATACAAGCCAAGCCTAGAGAACTTGAATTTCTTTTGTGTGTGGGATTAAATAATACAACATTGTATTATTTTGTAATTTTTCAATTAACAAAGATAGATTTTCTATGACATCTTTGTGTAATGATATTTTGTGATAAATGCATTATTGTTTACAATTCTTAAGAATGTAATCTAACTAGTGCTAGTATGCCTAATAAAACAAGATCAAATATATTTCTTTAATATTGTCACAAAACTATCTAACCCTCTATAGTGCAATGATGTACAATAATCCTTAATGTCAAGCAAAAGAACTCCTGCAACGATTGAAGTGAGTGGTTTGTGTAGTACAACAGATAACCTCATGAATGATAATGCAATGGAAATTGAAACTTGGTTAGGGGAATAGGGGAATGTTGATTTTTTATTTTTCCATACACCTTACAACCCCAAGAAAGGGGAGTGTTTATTACTAAAGGTTCCCTGGGAGTGTTTAATTCTTTTGAACCATGGTGCTCACAAACTTGAAATCAAAATTAATTTATTTTTTGATTAGATTGTAGAATAAATCCCATGGTGCCCTAGATAAATGATTGATTGGATAGAATCCTTACCAAACTGTTACTTCACATTTTTAAGGCAGACAGTGGAAAGTTGCAATAGAAACAAGCTCACATTTCAATGAATATATTTTTGTGTTTCTATTGTTTTTGAACCAATAAAATTATTCTCTACTTATGTTAAGTGGGGCCTTAACTTATGATTAGACCCTCCTGTGGATGATTTGTAGCGCTAGACTGTAAAAAGGCTACTAGGAAGAAACTTTATCCCCTAGAAAGTTGTTGAAACTGCTCACACAGATATAATTGTTTTTAGATTAACAGAGATTTGAGAAAAAAAGGCATGAAGTATAGAGAAATTCTTCCAAAGACTTAAGAGCACAAACACATTAGGCTGCTTAAATGTGGCTTGTGCTGCTGAAAATATTTGAAAGGGGTCACACAATTGTTGCTTCAACCAACAGATGGGATGAAGTGTAAACTTCCTCTTGAAATTAGTGTATTAGAATTCAATAATTTTCAGAGCTCCAATATAGTGTGTATTGGCGAGGATAGATGAGTTCTTACATATGCTTGAGAGACACCAATAACAAAAATATGGTAAAATGTATATGAAATTGTTAGTTGGTAAGAAATGGTTAACATGGATAAACGTTGGATGATTGAATGATGCAATGTTCATTTGTTACTTTTTATTTTCAAGAAATTCTATGCTTTGTTATAAATTTTAGTAGAAGGGCAGTCTTTTTTAATCTATAAATTCAAATTCCTTGAAAAATAAAATTATGCAAACCCTTTCATTTTTTTATCACCGATTTATAGGATTATCAATGAAAAAGTACAATTTAATACTTTGTCTTGGCAACAATTACTTTGAACATTTGATCAAATTCTCATTCATTTACTCTCCTAAACACATCCTTCAATCTCTTTACATGAACTTCTGAAATAGTTTTAATAAACAAGTCAGGATATGACTTTGTATTTGCAGTCTTGTTAATTTATATAATTGGATTGGATTGCATAGGCTTTCACCAATGCAGTTATGGATATAAAAAAATTTTGGTTTTTGAATCAGTTGTAGATGGATGTGCAGCAACAAAAATTCCTCTAGAAATGATTTGGACAGACATTGATTATATGAATGACTTCAAGGATTTTACTCTGGATCATGTGAATTTCCCTGAGATGGAAATGCAAAATTTTGTTGAAATATGTTCCCATTATTGACCCAGGCAGGGCTCAATTCATTACTATCATAGAATTGGATAAAAAGAACAGAGAGAAAGGAATAAGTATCAAGAATTGAACTAAGCCATATTAGTATATTCTGAACATACAAATCATTAGCTTAATTGTGCAGGAATAAGATTAAATGAAACATACACGAATTTTCAGAGGGGGATACAAGATGACATTTTTGTTAAACGAGGAGGTGTGCCATATTTGTCACAAGTGTGGCTAGGCCTAGTATGTTTTCCATATTTTCTCAATCCTAATACACAGTCGTTTTGGACAAGAGAAATCTATGAGTTTCATGAGACGATTGCATTCGATGGCCTTTGGCTTGATATGAATGAAGTTTCCAACTTTTGTAGTGGGATCACATGCTCCTTTCCAAAGGAAGGGGATTTCCCACGAAAATATGCACAGACAGATTGTTGCTTACTTTGTAGCAATGCCAACACCACCAGATGGGATGATCCCCCTTACAAAATCAATGCCTCTAGAATACAAAGACCACTGGGTAACAAAACCGTGACTGTTAGTGTTGTTCACTATGATGATATCTTGGAATACAATGTTCATAATATATATGGGATATCATAGGCTATCATGACAAACACAACATTGAAATCGGTACTAAAGAAGAGGCCATTTACACTAACCCGTTCTACCTTTCTTGGATCAGGGGCCCATGCTGTACATTGGACAGGAGAAATTCTGCAACATGGAATGATCTATGGTACTCCATACCTACAATGCTGAGTTTTGGATTGTTTGGAGTCCCAATGGTAGGTGCTGATATTTGTGGATTTTCACAAGACACAACCGAAGAGATTTGCAGTAGGTGGATTCAACTAGGTTCCTTTTATCCTTTTGCTAGAGATCACTCAGAGAAGGGAACAAAGCGCTAAGAGATTTACTTATGGAAATCAGTCACAATGTCTGCAAGGAAAGAATTAGGTCTGAGGTACAGACTTCTTCCATATATCTACACATTGTCATTTGAAGCTCATACTAAAGGATCTCCCATTGCAAGGCCTTTGTTCTTCACATTCCCTGAGGATCCTAATACATTGGGAATCAACACCCAATTTCTATTGGGTAAAGGGGTCTTGGTATCCCCTGTTTTAAAGCAAGGATCAAGGACTGTGGATGCTTATTTTCCAAAGGGAACTTGGTACAATTTTTACAATGTATCAGACTCAATAATAGTTGAGAGTGGCACATATGTTAGTCTTCTTGCTCCACTAGATACCATCAATGTCCATGCATATGAGGGGACTATATTGCCGATGCAAGAAATGGGTATGACAACTAAGGAATCTAGAAGAAGCCCATTTAGTCTGGTGGTTTCTTTGGGTGGTAGGAATGAATCATATGGGGACCTATATGTGGACAATGGAGAGGATTTGGAAATGGTAATAGAGGATGGAAAGCCAAGTTATATAGAGTTTTATGCAGATATTGTAGATGGAGGAGTGAGACTGAGATCACAAGTCCAAATGGGGGAATATTCGATTGGGGAAGGATGGCTTCTTGCAAGCATTACAGTGTTGGGAACTAACAATGCTAGTGGTTCTCATTGTGCTAATTCATACATGAAATTGGAGGCAATCAAGGATAAAATGACTCTGGATACTTCAACATCTTCCTCTATGAAGAGAATCATAACTGATTTTAGACTTGAAATGGATAATTATAATAGTATTGATTTTTTTTTAGTCTTGATGGATCATTATCATCCCTTGTTTTTCCCTACACTAAACCCTAATTTCCCCTCCCATTGAGCTAGGTTTTACTATGGAATCAGAGACAATTGAGAAGAAGAGGCATAAGGGAGTTCACATCAATAGGTATGAGCCCATTTCATCACATGAGATCATGTCTTCACAATTTCTCAAGAAATCATTTCAAGAAACAAATCATTTGCCACACATAGGGACAATCTTACTTCAAAATTGGGTTCTGAAGTAAGGAAGATGAATTTGACAAAAGTGAAAGAGGTTTTTGTCAATAATAGACTAAGGAACAAAAACCTCCTTAATGTTATACAAATGTATTATTATTTGGGAGAAATTCCAAAAATATAGTTGCTACAGGAGAGTTGTTGCACTTCTAGAGTAGTCTTGGGAGATTGAAGTTTTAGGTGTCTTGGAGAAGGTTTGTGCAGTGCTTGATGACTCTAATGAAAACTAGACATCCTCATATTTCCAATTCATCTTTAAGAAGTGAATTTGTAGCATGTTAAGGCCTTCAAAATTCCTCCACAACCTGGGCACTGAGCTTTTTCTAGACCGTGCTGCGCTTTTGACTCTATTTTTGGTCATCATTTTCAAAAGAGGTTTTTGACCAAATGAAGATGAATTTTGGAAAACGAAAGGAGGTGTTTTATAAGGAAATAAAAAATCACAATAACCTCGTTCTGTTTTACACAGGTATCATATATTGGGAGCATATTCAACTTTCTTGGAGGCCTATTTCAAAAAATCAAATTCTCCAATTTAATTGCCTGTTTTAGTCATTATTGTGTGGCACATATTCCAAGCATGTGGTAATGAATTTCACAAAACTGAGAGAGGTTTGTCTTCAAAACAAACTTATCTACAAAAAAAACTCTCAGTTTTGTAAAATGTATTATGGTTGAATATTTATAGCTACATTGTTGACCCCTCTTTTTTTGTTGTGCTTCTGGAGAATTCGTTGCGCTTTTGGACGACTTATTTTCAAATCAATTTTGAAGGGGTTAGATGTATGTTTTTTCTTGGATTAGTGACTCCAGGGTGTAGAGGACATCTTCATCTTTCCATTCATAACTTTTTCATCAAAAAATTCATCAAGGAAGGCCTTTAAATCATCCTCCAAAGTTGTTGCTCTTCTGCTACATTTTGTTGTGCTTCTGTCATAGTCTCTATGCTTCTATGTGTGACAAAGTTTCACCACATAAATAAAAGATAAAAGTGAAATGGGTATATGTGAATGGTAAATAGATGTGGTAAATGTAATTTTGAGTTTTTTAAGGTTAATATATTGTAATTAATGACTTGAGAGAAAAGCTCAAGTAGTTTAGATAAAAGGGGAAAATTGTTTCTAACTCCCCTAACTTTTGGTATGGTTGGAGATATTCTTGTGATCTGATCCTAGGAGGAAGGACTCGACCCCTCAGATGGGGAAAGTTGGTTTTCAATCTATATGTAGACTCATTTAAGCCAAATGAAGGGTGGGATACTTGGTAATCATAGTGTGGAGCTAGTGTACACTATTTGACAGAAATAATATAGGCATTTGCAACTATAATCTTGGGATTCCCATGGTATGCTTATTGACAACGTTTCTTCTCATTTTTGTCATAAATTTGAATTTTTATCTCTCCTTGCAACCATATGTGTGCTTTCATGTGATCATCTCATTAGTTTTTAAGCATAATTCATAAGTTTTATGCTATGTTTTGATGAGATCTTCATGTTTGTGTTCCATTTCTTATGATGAATGAATTCACATTCATATGCTCATTTTGATCCTTCATTTTTCAACCCTGTAACACAATGAAAACCCAAATATGTCACTAAACATACCTACCTTGCCTCATTTTTATCCTTGCAAATGATCATTTGAAAACCTTGACCTAGTTCTTGGATCTATGGCCTTGGTCCAACAAACCTATAAACTCAAAACCTCACTGAGATGAAAACCTAGCCTAATATATTTTTCCTTCTCTAGACACCTTATTGACTATGATCATAGAGAGAGCCCTCTCTGGTTTGGTAGGGCTAGCTACCAAATAAAAATTTTGGTCTGTGGTTACCTCTTCAGTCTCCTTCTCAGCTTTAGGAGAATTGTGGGAGTGATAACACAACACATATGAACTTTGTGGTGAAATATTATCAAAATTGATACAGGGATATGCAAGAGTGTACAATGAGAACCTTGACAAACATAACCCCTAATGATTGTAACATTGTCTAGAGGATGGACAAATTATGTTTCTTTTTCCAAATATGTAAAAATAGTATATTATAGTTTAATGAATACATTTTCCTATTATTATATATGATTTTATACTTTATCAAAAACAATTCCAAGACTTTACGAGGTTTTATAATTCAGTGAAACATTCTCCAAGATTTTATAATTCAATGAAACATTCGCCAGGATTCTACAAGAGTTTATAATTCAGTGAAAGATTCACCAAGATTTTACAAGATTATATAATTGACTAAAAGTTTCGCCAAAACATTATATACACATATTATATTATTGATAAAATAGCCTTCAAATTTTCCTATGTATCATGGGGATTCACCCACTTATTATACATACAAATTTAGAGGGAGTTCTTAAAATCAGCCTTGATTCTAGCAGAGAAATTGTATATCGCGAAACTCCGGTCACTGTTTGCAAGTCGTGGGATATTCGAAACACAATTTTGAGGCCGTAATCCGGGAACCCTCAATCGAACAAGTGTCCAAGTATTGAATAGGGAAACACTGGGCCATACTTGTTTTTGCTAATATATTGAAATTTGTAATGGAATATCTTCTTTGCATGTTTCTGGACATGTTTGTAGGGATGGTTAGACCTCGGAACTTTTGCATATTAATGACGACCTTCATTGTTGTTGCATGATAGAATTTTAGTATTAAACCTTTGGTGTTGCATATTTGGAAATAATTATGAGGATGGCCGAAATAGGAAACAATTTCTAGGAATTGGAGATTTCGTGAACCCGCCAACACGAGGATCCGAAATATGGTGACAAGGTCTCCCTAGAAGACGTGAGGCCCCGACAGTCAAATTGTATCGCTCAGAACATTTGAATGCATAATCTATAAAACAGAAGAGGGGATGATGTCAGAGTCCAACAGTCAATTTGTATATGGCGGACGCCCAGGTGCCAAATTTTATGTACCAGTGTGTTCAGTTGTCACTAGTAAGACCATAATTAATGTATATTAGGAAGGACATGAAGTCAGTGGGGATGGAAGGCAACGACAAATACTTTGAAACATTTGTGAGGCTTGGTAGAGTGAAGATTGCGAGTTCGAGGAGTCCGTGGTGGAATCGTAGATCACGAAAGTTTTGAGTGCAATATGTATATCACGGAACAAGAATTACCAGAGTTTGAAAGCGCCAACCTGACAACCACGACCATAAAATTGGCTATCTATGGAAAGGAACAGTGGCCCGACAGTCAATTTGTATATGGAGGACGTCCGCGTGCCAATTTTTTGGTACCAATGTGTTCAGTTGTAACTAGAAAGACCATAATTAATGTATATTAGGAAGGACGGGAAGTCAGTGGAGATGGAAGACAACGACATATATTTTGAAACATTTGTGATGCTTGGTAGATTGAAGATCGTGAGTTCGGGGAGTCTACGGTGGAATTGTAGATCATTAAAAATTTTAGTGCAATATGTATATCACGAAACAAGAAGCAGTAGAGTTCGAAAGTGCCAACCCGACAACTGCGGCCATAAAATTGGCTAAGTATGGAAAGGAACAACGACCGATCAGATTCGACATGTGAGGATATTGATGGAGATGAAGATATGTCAGCCCGCCAATGCTGGAACCCGTGATCATAGAAAGGAGACTAAGTATATAAACAGAAAGAGATAATAGAGGAGAAGAAGAAAAGGGAAAAAGGGCTAAGTATCTCATAGTAGAACATCTATTGTTCGTTTATTAATTCCAATCTTTTCCAACCCCTGGTGAGTTATTACTAGTAAAAGAATAAATTGCAAATCATAGTTCTTTGGGTGTAAGATGTATATGACAGAACAATGGAAAAAAGTGTTGGATACCGCAAACCTAGGACCTGGTGGTCAGATAATTGGCTAAGTAATGAAAGGGACCGAGGTCGATCAGGCTCATGGTGTGTAGATATAGATCAAGATAATCATATTCCAATCTGTGAATCCAGGAACAGTTTGCAAATTACGTTCAAATCCATAAGAAATAGAAAGAAAAAAAACAGTGGATGACTGGGCTCGTGAAGGGGCATTCCAACAAACAAATTGTATATTGCGGAACTCTGGGCACTGTTTGCAAGTCGCGAAAGATTCGAAACAAAATTCTAAGGCCGTCAATCCGGGAACCCGCAATCGAAAAAGGGTCCAAGTATGGAATAGGGAAACGCTAACTCGGACTTGTTTTCACTAATATACTGAAATTTGTAATAGCTCTGCCATTACTTGGGAAGATCTTCTTTGCATGTTTCTGGACAAGTTTTGTAGGGATGGTTAGTCCTCGATACTTTTTCTTATTAATGACAATCTCTACAATTGTTGCATGATGGCGTTTTAGTATTAAGAATTTGATATTTCATATTTGGAAAGAAGTACGACGATGGGTGGAACACGAGACAGTGACCAGGAATTGGATATTTCGTGAACCTGCCAACGCTTTTGTATATGGAGGAGGTGAGGGTGCTAATTGTTTCATACCATTGTGTTCAATTGTCATTAGTAAGACCATACTTAATGTATATTAGGAAGGACACGAAGTACTTTGAGACATCTTGCAAGTTCAAGGAGTCTGTGGTGGAATTGTAGATCACTGAACTTTTGAGTGCAAGGTGTATATCACGGAGCAAGAAGCAACAGAGTTTGAAAGTGCCAACCCAACAAATGCGGCCATAAAATTGGCTAAGTATGGAAAGGAACAGTGGTCGATTGGATTTGTCATGTGAGGATATACATGGGGATGAAGATATGTCAGTTCGAAAAACCCTGGAGGCCATGATCTTAGAAATGCGACTAAGTATATAACCAGAAAATGATAATAGATGGGAAGAAGAAAAATTGAAAAAGGGTCCTAGTATGGAATAGGGAAACGCTAACCCGGACTTGTTTTCACTAATATACTGAAATTTGTAATAGCTCTACCATTACCTAGGAATATCTTCTTTGCATGTTTTTGGACAAGTTTTGTAGGGATAGTTAGTCCTCGAGACTTTTTCTTATTAATGACAATCTCTACAATTGTTGCATGATGGCATTTTAGTATTAAGAATTTGATATTGCATATTTGGAAAGAAGTACAACGATGGGCGGAACACGAGACAGTGACCAGGAATTGGATATTTTGTGAACCTGCCAACGCTTTTGTATATGGAGGAGGTGCGGGTGCTAATTGTTTCATACCATTGTGTTCAATTTTCACTAGTAAGACCATACTTAATGTATATTAGGAAGGACACGAAGTACTTTGAGACATCTTGAAAGTTCAAGGAGTCTGTGGTGGAATTGTAGATCACTGAAATTTTGAGTGCAAGGTGTATATCATGGAGCAAGAAGCAGCAGAGTTTGAAAGTGCCAACCCGACAAATGCGGCCATAAAATTGGCTAAGTATGGAAAGGAATAGTGGTTGGTCGGATTCGTCATGTGAGGATATACATGGGGATGAAGATATGTCAGCTCAAAAAACCATGGAGGCCACGATCTTAGAAATGCGACTAAGTATATAACCAGAAAATATAATAGATGGGAAGAAGAAAAGGGGAAAACTGCTATAAGGTATCTCACAAAAGAAAATCCATTTTATTAATGCCAATATTTTTGAACGCATATTGAGTTCTCACTAGTAAAAGCATAAATTGTAGATCATGGAAGTTATTTCGCGGCAAGATGTATATGAGGGAACAGGGGACATAAGTGTCAGATACCGCAAACCCAGGACCTAATGGTCAGATAATTGGCTAAATACTAGCCAAGAGAGTTTTTATATTTATTCCAATAGTATTCATATTAATATATATTAGTAGATTATTTGTGGTTCAAATGTAAATCATCTTCCAATTTTCATGATGCT
>SNQJ01S0241064.1:11300-24796 GCA_010110895.2 Picea sitchensis
AACAAATTTTGTTTCAAGTTCACCTCCTCAAGAAGGCTATAAAGGTGAAAGTTCAAGAACTTTTGTTGAAAGTTCAATCCCTCCAGCATGCAAGGCTTGTGTTCAAGATGAATGCAAATGTGTGAAACAAGAGAGTTATGACAACCATGAGGACAAGAACACTGTTGTTGGTCTTCAAAGGAGAGCTTGTAACTCTTCAAATCCACCTCCTCAAAGAGGCGATAAAGGTGAATGTTCAAGGTATAATTCTGCTTATCATTCAGTTTCTTTTGATTATGTTAAGCATGGTAAATTTGCATGTAAAAATGGAAGAAAAATTCCATGTACATATTGTGGTTTATATAACCATCATATTTCAAAATGTTGGAAAAGATTGACCACTTTCAGGAAACTTTCCTAGCAAAGGCAACTTGAAAAGAGCATGCAAAAGATTTGCACTCATTGCCAAAAGAGGGGTCATCTCATTGACCAATGTTGGACATTGCATCCAACCACTCACCCACAACACAAGAAGCAGATGGATAAACTGATTGGAAAGAATGGAAGAGGAGATTCCATCATCGATGTGAGTCAGGATAATTCACAAGAAGACGATTTTCAACAGAAAAATTCACCATTGAGTTGGCTTGTTAAGAAATGGATGGATTTCTTGAGTAAGTAAGGCTTGCATTTTTCTGTTGTAGATGCACATTTCAGCCTTATCTATTCATTTTTGTTGAATTTTGACAAGTTGCAGCAGATTATCATAACTTCTAAGATGCAAGTTTGCATGTGAATGCATTTATTTTGAATGCATTCTTGTTTTATACAACTTCGTCAGGAGGAGGTAAAAGAGGGGTATGATGCTCATTTGTTACAACCATATATATTTTTCATATTTAGCTCTTATGTACCCACATGTTTCAGGTTTATGTACTTATGTTTGTACGGAAAGGAGAGTTGAAGAGCTTTGCACATGCATGTGTTTTTGTGTGTGCGTAAACAATGAACTTGGTGATAGTTCATCATGAATGACTCATGATTGTAACATGATTGTGTATCATGAATGTCGACTTGTTATTTTGGGAAGGTCGATATGTTTCAAATGAGTCTCGGCTGGTGTTGATGATTGTCTGACGACTATGTTGTGTCGATCATGTTTTTCGACTTGTGTTTAGTCAATGGTGTTTGTTGGCTTGTAAGTCGATTTTGAGTATACCAAGATGCAGGAAAATGCCATGTTATTTGATGAAGTACAAGATGTGACAGTTTGCTTGAAGAGAAAAAATACTTTGTTGGCATCATTTTCAGTCTTGTATAAATTTGGTTTCAAGATTGATGGTTTTCTTGGCTTGTGACAAGATGTCGCAGGAACGTTTTTGCAGCCATTGGAGAGCGGATTGTGTTGACGTCAAAGAGTTCGGAAGAGGGACTTGATTCTTAGTGGGGAGTTTGGCAGTCTTCCAAGCACAAAGAGAACAGTGGGTCAGCAACATCCAGAGAATAGTGTTTGAAGGACATAGCCAGTTGCAGTGCAAGGCATGTCAAGGTATCCAAGTGATTATCGAAAATAATTTTCAAGAAGAATCAATTGATAGAAATTGAAAGCAGAGTATTGAAGCTCAGATAGATAATCATAATATTTTGTGGGTCTAAAAGCCTTTCAGTGGGAAGGCATGATCAAAATCTGGACCAGGGGTCAAATTTTAGCTCAAAAATCAACGTTCTCGGAATTGCCTCAAAAACAATGAGAGCGTAGCCCTCGTCATCAAGAACCCAACGCAATTCGTTTCGTCTCAAACAAACGTCGGGAGTGAGAGATATCGTGATCTGTTTGAATCGTCAAACAGGCAAAAAAAAAAGGGACGTTGACTGTGTAGTCTCTACAGTCCGTACGGATGCTGACGTGGCATGACCGTATGCTGACATGGAAGAGGTGATGTGGCAGAGCTGAGTTGGCACCTGCTGACATGGTAGATTCTGATTGGCAGATGTGGTCGAATTGTGATGTGACACATGGCATCATTTTTGGTCAATGATATGGTGCCACGTGGCCCAGTCATGGGCTGCCACGTGGCACCCCTTTATTGGATATTGGTTTGTTATTTAAAATTTTATGGGGTCCATGGGGGTCGAACCCCAGACCTCCCCACCGGTGTAAATCTTTAACAAAGTCCGCCAGACCAATACGCCCACACATTGTTGCTTACCATATAACCATTTGCATTTTATTTAAATTCAAAATTTTGTATATGTGGGCGGGGGTCGGGCTGGGGCTTAGCCCCAGCCCGTGGTATTTTGTGTTACGCCATGTGACCTTTCACCATGCGGTGGGCGCGCGTGGGAGTGTATTTCAAATGCATCCCCCAGTCGCACACCGTATATACCACATGACAATTATTTATACGGAGGCGCGTGAATTGGTGTTTTAAACAAAGCCCTTAGTTTTGTGCGCATAACCATGCACCCACGATACAGATCTTTTACATGGGAACCTTTCCATATTATGGTTCCATTACCCTCCACACTACATCGCTTTAATGAGGTTCCGTTTACATTCCCGTTTGAATGATATCATTCCGTTGAAATTCTATGTCGGGGTTGCATCCAGTCCGAGATTAGGGTGGTTAGTTACCACAGGATTCAGTTCCAAAACCGATATTTGCAACTACAAGTGGACTATGCACCTGAAAATCATGGGGTGGTTACCATATGGCCACCCAATATGACCTTAGGCGCGGAGATTCCAATGTCCAAAGTCCGCGAGGCCTATTTTAGCATGGGGACTTGGCCATATGGCTCGCATGTAACCAACACATCTGCCCAAAAAGGTGCTTAGTTCCCTAACCGTTCGACAAATTGGTGCATTTTGTGGAGATACGCGCAGGTGCTGGGTTTAGGCATGGGAAACGCTTAGAAGCCAGGTTACTGATAGACGGGTGTGTTTTGGTGAACCAGGGACAACAAGCTTGAAGGAAGAAAATGGCAGGAGGCCTATCTTCTTCATTTCTTGGCCAAATGAGGTGTTGTAAAAGCCCAGCTAGGGGTTTTTGCACATGCTAAATCCATTGACACTGTTTTCATAGCCATTTGAAGACTTCTTTTGCAGGTTTTTAACCATTGAAGTTTCAGGAAGCTCCAGGGAGCTTGAAGCCCTCATTGTTTGAGGTCTTGCTCAGATGAGACTATGTTTGTTTTCTGTGAACGAATACTTCTTTTTGGCTATTTAGTATGCTCTAAACATTTTGGGATAGGTTTCAGATCCATTTGAAGACTTTTACAAGTGTTTTTTCCAAAGAGAATCTCATGGAAGCTTAAGGCCACATGTAGAAGAGGTCATGCCCAAATGAGCCATGATCAGTTTTCAGAGTTTTATTAGTCATTTTTGGGGTTTTTATGTATTCTGAACCCAATGGTACAGTCAGTATTTCCATTGGAGTTGAGCAGCAGCTTTTAAAATAATATTTGACAAACTAATCCCAAAGAGCCTAGTCCATTGAAGGAGGCTCAAGGAGATGTAGCCCAGAGAGGGGTGAACTCCTTTATCATCTTGTTATTGTTGTGAGTTTGATGGGTTATTTGCTGCAAGTGATGTTGCTGTGTATTTTTTTAAAGAACATATTTAAACTTTTAAAAGAACATTTCCTCACACATGAACATTGAAAAGAAGAAGCATGAACGTAACACATAAATCATCTTGCATATTTTAACACATGAAGCAAGGTCCTGTAAAGTTTATTTTAATGAAGTAGAGGGTGTTTGCATAGCATTACAAGTCAGCCTTCTATTTTCAGATCACTTCAACCCTCCAGAGTGGGAGGAAATTAGATCCAAAGTATGAAGGATATAGCCTAGAAGTATATGGACTATTAAAATATCAACGAAGGATGTACATCCCCGAAGGTGGGGATATTAGAAGAATCATACTGAAGGAATCCCATAGAGTACTTTATTGTGTGCATCCGGTGTGAAGAAAATGTACGCAGACTTGAAGAAGATTTTCTTATGTGTAGGCATGAAGCATGATGTAGTCCATTTCGTCGCCAAGTTCCTAGAGTCTCAACAAGTGAAAGCCGCCACCACCACCTGACAGGTCTCCTACAACCGCATGATGTCCCTATTTCCAAGTGGGAAGTCATTTCTATGGATTTTGCTGTGGGATTGCCACTCACATCGCATAGACACAATGCCATTCTTTTGATAGTTGATAAGTTGACCAAGAGTTCTCATTTTATTCTTGTTAGAGACACCTATGATATCATTGATGTGGCACACGTGTTTGTAAGTGAGGTCATCCATTTGCATAGGATACCCAAGAATATCATTTCAGATAGGGACTCCAAATTCACTTCTAGGTTTTGGAAAAGTTTGATGTCAACGTTGGGGACTCAGTTGAACTTAAGCACAACTTATCATCCTAAAACAGATGGGCAAACTGAGAGAGTAAATTAGGTCATGGAAGACATGCTTAGGATGTATTTTATGGATAATCAAACCCATTGGGAGAAGTACCTACCTTTGGTAGAGTTCGCCTACAATAACAGTTTTCATAGCTCCATTGGAATGCCACCCTACGAAGCTCTGTATGGAAGGCCATGTAGAACACTGTTGAGTTGGGAAAGGTTAGAAGACTGAGTGACAGTTGGGCCAGAATTGATTCAAGAGATGGAGGAACAGATGATTCAGATTAGGAAGAGACTAAAGGAAGCATAGGATAGACATAAAATTTATGTTGATGCACATAGGACTGACCGAAGTTATAAAGTGGGAGATCAAGTTTTCATTCGTATCAGGCCTAATAAGAGTACCATTCGATTCAGGAAGGGGTCAAATTTGTCGCCTCTATTTATAGGACCATTCAAAATCCAAGAGAGAATTGGACTCGTTGCCTATCGTCTCATACTACCACCCCACTTGCATAAAAATCATAATGTTTTTCATGTATATGTTCTACGTCATTATGTTGCTGATGAATCTCATAAACTGAATTGGAAGGAATTGCAAGTATCGGACGCAAGAACCCTCACGATAGAACCATTACGCATATTGGACCATAGAGTCCGACAACTCAGGAACCGTCTGGTATATCAAGTTAAGGTCCAGTGGGACAAGTATAGCCCAGGATCTGCTACTTGGGAGGATTTTGAGACATTACAACAAGATCATCCCTCACTTTTTTGACCACCTCGAGAATATGTTTCTCAAAGGTTGGGTGTTTGTAATTCCACCTTTTGACTTAGACAAATAGGATTACCTGAGGCCTAATCACCTTTATTTTCTATTCACTATGAAACTATTAATGATACACTTGAACTTTTAAGGCGTATGAACCTATGTGAATGAAAATTCTATGAATGTTTAACTTTATTTGAATGATGATGAATATTATGCAATCTATTATGTGAATGTCAATTCTATCAATGTTTAACTTTATTTGAATGATGATGGATATTATGAAATCTATTATGATAATGTCAGTTCTATGAATGTTTAACGTTATTTGAATTATGGGGATATTATGTGATCTATTTCTAACTTGAAATTTTTGAAATTTAAAGTTGTTGGTATGTGGATACCGAATTGAGATTATGGTTGAATGCATTTACATAATGATAATGTATATATATGTATGATTTTGTGTTATAGACTAATCTATAGGTCAATGGGATATGAAATATCCAAAGGATAATGATAATAAAAGTTGACGTTGTGAACACCAACCGAGAAACCATATGGTATGAATCTTTATATGTGAAATTATGTTGGATTGAATGCATTGCTATGATATATGGACCAGTGCAGGTTTTTTAGGTGGTGAGACTGCCTAAAACTGAATATACGATGACAAAATTCCCAACAACATAGTGCCACTGTATATTCCATGGTAGGGTGTGGACTGTAGTCCTATTAGGAGGGGTGGAGGCATTTCCCACCATGTATCCTCTGAAACCTAGAGTCATGGGAGGACGGTGTTAGCTCATGCTCCCCTAGACATGTGATGATGACTATCAGTTTCCTGCTAGGGAAGCTTGGTCAAGAGAGTGACACTTCCGCTTACGGGTTCTATTTGGAGTTAGGTCAATATAGTTGATGCTCCAAGATAGTCCAACAGAGGAACAATAGGGATGGAAGATGGAAGTAAGTTAGGGAGGAAGGATGAATATAAATAGTGGAGAGTGTGTGGGGATTTCACCTTATAGTAGAATTTATTTTTTTACCCTTCTTCTTTTTTTGAAAAGAGAATATGTATATATGTATATTTATAATTTCTTAACTGAACTACAATTATCTAAATGAACGTTGTTGTGCTAAATTATTATAATTGAGGGATTTTGTGAACATTTTAAATAGTTTACTATCTTTTATGAAATGAATGGTCTCGTTGATTGGATTGGATGCATACAATAATTACTTTAGGTGTGATAATTAATTTTATTAGTACATGCACAAGCCTTGTATGTGCTAGCTACACATGCATTTCTTGCACATGTACACTAGTATGTATATGTTTTTTTTGTTGCTTACTGATAATGTTGTTTATTTGATGTGGATGTATGAACCGTGTGTCATTACCCTTGTATTGTAAATTACTCTAACTCCGGGACGAAGTTTCTTGAAGCGTGGGTTTATGTAACAACCCTAATTAACTATGTAATTATCGTGAATGACAAATATTAATTTAATTAATTATTAAAATATATTAATAAGTCTTTATTATTTTATTATTAAAATGTGGGTGAAGTAATTAATGGGGGGATAAGGTTGTTGGGGAATTAATGGGGGGATAAGGTTGTTGAGAATTAATGAGGGGAAATTGAGAGAGGAGGATAAGGAAGAAAGGGAGGACTTGGAAGGGGATGATTATTTTCTGTTTGAGGATTTTTGAATTGAAAAAGAGGGAGAGGAGGAGGAAATTGGAGGAGTGGTTTTGGAGAGCTCTCACATGGCACTAGTGTTGTTGGGAATTTTGGGCTTGAGGGCCAGGACACCGCAAGGATTCCTAGATCTAGGGAGCCAAAGAGGTTGTTCCTAGCTAGCTGGGAGGTTAATATTCAATATGGGAAAGAACAAGGGCAAGAACAAGAACATGATCAGATAGAAAAGGGACTAGATAAACCAACCTGCAGGTGGAAGTATGTATTATGTTGTTGTTATCATTATTTTTTTGTTGTTGTTATCATTATTTTGTTGTTGTTATCATTATTCTACTATTGTTGTTTATTCCTGGTTTATTCCAAGTATAAGAAAGTCATCAAAAGAAATTCTAAATTGAAATTTAGAAAACCTTTATTTAGTTTGAGTCATGAAAATAACCAGGCTCTACACTCAATAATAAATAGAATACTCTTTGCAGTTACAATATTTCAACACTCCCCCTTAACAAGAAGGGTATTCTACAACATCATGAGGAGAGAGAGATGGAAACAACATCAATAACATCTAGAACACTGAATAACATATCTATAAATCATTAGAAATTTTTCTCATCATCAATATCATCATCCACAGTAGGGAGTTGGAATGGCATCATCATCATCTGCATCAACATGGATTAGTATAACACTAATACATCATCATCATCAATAAAATCATAAGTCTGATACAACATCAACAATAGTATCATCACAACACAAAGTCTGGAGCATCATCAACAACAAAAACATCACAACATGAAGGCTGGAGCGTCATCAACAAAAAAAACATCACAACATGAAGGTTGTAGCATCATCAACAACAACTAAAACATCACAACACAAAGGCTGGACCATCATCAACATCAACACTAGGTTGGAAATCTTCATCACGAAGCTAGCATCTCAACAACATCAACACGAAGCTGGAAATATTTAGCACTAGGCTGGAATCACAACAACATTAACACGAAGCTGGAAATCTTCAGCACTAGGATAGCATCAAAACAACATCATCATGAAGATGGAAATCTTCAGCACTAGGCTAGCATCACAACAACATCAACACAAAGATGGAAATATTCAGCACTAGGCTAGTATCAACACTACTCCCCCTTTCGAGGGAGGTCCTTTCGAACTACACTAAGATTATCTCAAAAGTGCTAAAAATTTACATGAGACAAAGGCTTGGTAAACACATATGCAACTTGTTCATATGTGCTAGCATACTAGATCTTTATGGCTCGTCTCTGCACCATATCACAGATGTAATGATATCGGATTTCTATTTGTTTTGACTTGTCATGGAACACAGGGTTCTTTTTCATCTTTATACAAGTATGGTTATCACATAGAATCATGGTTGCTTCCATCTCCAGATTGAATAGACATGTCAAAAGATTTCGAATCCATATGGATTCACAACTGGAAGAACATGCAACAATGTATTATGTTTTTTCCGTGATGAGAGAAATGCTTGATTGCTTCCTACTTTGCCATGAGATCATGGTTGACCCCAAACTGAAACAACATCCTGAAGTGCTCTTTCTGTAAGAGACACTTCCATCCAATCTGAATCAGTATAACCACTCAGTATGAAGTCATGATCTCCATTATAACTAAGACCACAATCTAATGTACCCTTAAGGTACCTCATCACATGTTTTGCAACAACCAATTGAACACATGTGGGATCTGCTAGAAATTGACTCAAGGTATTCACAACAAAACATATATCTAGCCCAGTGTTCATTAGATACATCAATGATCCAATGATCTGTCTATACAATAGAGCATCAATCAATTATGATGAATTTTCAACCAGGAGATTCAACTTTGTTTCCATGGGTGTATTCATGGATTTGCACTCCAAAATATCAAAGCTCTTCAATATTTCAGCTGCATACTTCCCTTGGTTAAGGAATATCTTCTTTGGGATTTGTCGGACCTCAAGACCTAAGAAATAGTGCATTACGCCAAGGTCTTTCATCTCAAATTATATAGCAGGCTTATTCTTACAATAAGTGATGAGCGTTTCTTCTCCAATTAAGAATAAGTCATCCACATACAACAACAATATAATAAGCTCATCATTCATAACCTTGAAGTAAAGGTTAGAATAAACTTTACTCTTGGTAAATCCCAAGCTCGTCAAGAAACTGTGAATCCTTCCATACCAAACTCTAGGTTCTTACTTCAATCCATACAGAGCCTTCTTCAACTTGTAGACATGATTCTTCATGTATTCAAATTCAAACCCTTGAGGTTGTTCTATATACACTTCTTCTTCAATGCCACCATTCAAGAAAGTTGTTTTCATGTCCATCTGGTGTAACTTCCACTTCATCATAGTTGCAAGAGATATGATGGTTTTGATTGAAGTGTATCTGGATACATGAGAAAACATCTCTTCATAGTCAATGCCTTCCTTTTGAGAAAAGCCACGAGTAACAAACCTTGCTTTATATTTCTCAATACTTCCATCAACAACTTGTTTTATTTTGAAAATTCATTTGGAAGATACCACATCCTTTCTCTTTGGTCTAGGAACTATTTCCCATACATCATTCTTTATAATGGATTGGTATTCTTCTGTCATGGCATCTGCCCATTATTTATTCTGAATAGCGTCTTCAAAGAAAGTAGGCTCCTTCTCTAAGAGATCACACATCAAAGCCATATAACTGGAGAATGTCTGGGCTTCTTGACTTGTCTCATGGTTCCTTCAGGGGAATCGTACTTCTCTCCATCTTGAATAAGTTCCCTTTCCCAGGATGGCTTTATCTTGTGGGAGATCGTCATCCAGGGAGGTTCTTGGGATTCTATTATGTCATGATATTCTACAATCTCCTCATCAGGGGAAGTTATTACTTCCCTCACTGATTCTAAAACTATGGGAGCCATGGGTTCTTCTTCATATACTTCTTCAAGTTGTCATCTTCTTGATTTATTGAGTGTTGCATATTCATCAAAGGTTACATCTATGTTGATCTCAATATGATGGTAATGTGGTATATAAACTCTAAAGGCCTTGGAGACCTCACAGTATCCAACAAATATTCCCTTCTTTCCTGAAGGGTCCAACTTGGTTCTCTTTTCTTTCAGAATGTGTAGAAATACTGGACAGCCAAATATTTTGAGATGGCTTACTTCTAGCTTCTTTCTAGAGAACATCTCTTCAGGGGTATTGAACCAAAGTTCACTATAGGACAATATATTTTGTACATATACTATTGTTTTTATTTATTCTGCCCATAAGTACATTGGAACATCTTGATCATGGATCATAATCTTCACTTCTTCCATTATAGTTATGTTCTTTCTTTCTGCTACACCATTTTGTTGAGGATTGTAGGGAGTGGTGAAATCCCTCTTGATCCCGACATCTTTGAAAAAGTTTGCAAAATATTTTGAGGTGTATTCTCCTCCATTATCTGACCTAAGTATCTTGATCTTTCTTTCAGAGATATTCTCTATCAAGGATTTGAATTCCTTGAATTTACTGAACTCTTCATCTTTTGATTTCAAAATGTAAACCTAGATTTTGCGAGAATAGCCATCAATAAAAGAAACATAGTATACATACTCACTGATGGAGCTTGATGGAATTGGGCCACATACATATGAGTGAATGAGCTCTAGGACTCCTTCTTCTTTATTGTCTCTCTTCAGAAAAGGGTTCTTGATGTTCTTTCCTTGTGTACATCTATTGCACATGCCTTCATTGTCAACCTTGAATTCTGGTAGACCTGTGACTTCCTTGCTTACATATGGTAATTCCTTGTAGTTGATGTGATCTAGTATTCTATGCCAAAGTTCACATGGATTCCCAATGGAATGGGTCAAAGTTTCTTATGAGTGACCCTTTAGCTTATACAAGCCACCTTATTCTTTTCCAATAACAATTGCTTCTTCCATATTTTTTCCTTTGGGCCACATAAGAACTTCTCCATCTATGAAGACAACTTTGGAGCCTTTCTTCTCTAATGCTGAGATGGAAAGTAAGTTCTTTGTCAAACCTTGTACATATAGTACATCCATCATCTTCATTGGGGTCCTTGAATCAAGTTTGTAATTTGATTCTCCTACTCCTTTGATGGGGTATTGATAATCATCTCCAAGTGTAACTTTCTGGGGAAACTTATTTTCTGTAAGGAAAGAGAGAATGTCTCTTTGAATTGTCATGTGATTGGAAGAACCACTATCTATGAGCCAAATGTCCTCACTAGGTGACACTGATCCTGAGAGGGAAGAGATCAAGACATAGTCTTCAATATGTTCTTTTATCATCTTTGTGGGTGGCTCTTCATATTCAACTATATGGGAATGATGCCTCTTGTTTCTCTTGTTGTATTCTTCTCGTCTAGCTGGAAAATTCTTAGCAATATGTCCCATATTGTCACAATGGTAACATTGGTAGGATGATAAATATTTTTCTCTTCATTGACCTTTCTGAAACTTCTGGAATCTCCTTGGAGGCTGAGATTCTTTATGTATGAATTTGTTTTGGGGGTGAGACTCCTTATGTTGATGAGTTTATTTCTGGAAGTAAGACCTATTTATTTCTCCTTTAGTATGAGTAGCTAGGGCTTGATCTTCATCTCTTGATAGTAATGCTTCTCGATTAGCTACTCTTGCATCTTATTGAACACATTCTTCCCAAAGACTGTCAAAGTTTAATTTCTCCTTTGATGAATGCATCCCAAGGTCTTGTGAGACCATTAAGAGTTGTCATTATAAGTTCGTCTTCATCTAGAGTATCACCAATTTCTTCTTGTTGTTCTTTGAATTGTGATATTCTAGAGAAATATTCCTGAATCCTTTCTACATCCTTGTACTTTTGAGTTGAGTTCTTAGATTCATCTTCTGATTGATGTTCTTTCCTTCATACAATCTAGTTAGGGCATCAAACATTTATTTTGGAGTCTTCTTTGAAGCCACTTGAGGAATCAAGTGATATATAATAGATTATGTAATGATTCTTTTGGCCACAACTGTGTCCTTTTCGTGTTTTGATTTAGCTACAGCATCGATAGGTTCTGGTACATCTTCTTTAATGAATCTTGCTAGGTCATTCTCTTCAAGAATGAGTGAAATCCTATACTTATAGGAACAGAAGTTTTCCACACCTTCTAGCTTGTCAACAAGCTTAGTGGTTGCAGATATCTTTACCTAGAGCTAGGAAAATAAACAAAAATTGAAAATGCTCAGAATTTAATTTTGAACTTACCAGGAGGTGCACTTGGCTAAGACGAGTAGCCTGGTGCAGTTCGATTTCAGAAAATCCAAAATTTTCCCCTTCAAAATTGACCAACAAAATTTTGGACTGGTACTTTTGGTACTTGTTCTGGTTTACTGGTTTTCTAGTATTTCTAGTTTTTTGGTACTTCTGGTTTTTTGGTACCAGTGAAAACTAGGGTTTCACTTTCCAGGAGTTCTATCCAATGAAAAAGTGCGTTGAAGGTGCCAAAGAGTTCAATAGGATAGGGCGTACTTTTCTAGATGATTTTTAGGCCGATATTCCTCTTCAACAAAAGCCCTAATTTTCTTGTACAGTAACAATGACATTTTCTTTATCCAATGAAAGATGCTCTCTTCAGTTTAGCTCTGAAACCATGTTAAGGTTTAAGCTATTATTCAGTTTCTTTTCAATTTACTAGATAACCATAACATAGATAGGATCACTGAGAGAAACAAAATCACAAGATACACATCATTTATCATGGGAAACCCTCATGGGGGATAAAACCCAACAAAAAATTCCTTAATATAGATAGCCAATACAATACCAAGACAATAAACCAAACACTAGAGAATATCCTCCACTGAGCAATGTGACTCTCTCTTCCTTCCTCTCCCAACTGCAACCACCAAACTTGTGCACTGAGTGAGAGAATGAGTGAGTGAGTAAATGAGGCGTTGGATTCCTTTATTTATAAAAACTGGCATGTGATGGAAAAGTGTCTCTTCATTGGGCAAGTCTGACTTGTCTTCTTAGTGGTTAAAACCACTTTAATTATCCTGGGGGTCGACTTCTCAATTTGCATAATATATTTAGGGTTTGACCAATACACAAAAGGGGTTTTGGTCAATTACAATGCCCGACATGATCAATCCACAAAAGGGGATTGATCTAATGAATAATAACTCAATAATAAATAGAACACTCTTTGCAGTTACAATATTTCAACAGATATGAATACCAATACCATACCAATACCATACCAATACCAATACCATTGCATACCATTGCATGGCAATGGTATGCATTGGCAATTATATGCACACCAATACCAATACCAATACCAATACCAATACCAATACCAAAACAAAAACCAATACCAATATGCATTATCAATACCCTTATGCCTTGCCAATACCAATACCAATACCATTGCATACCAATAAAGCCAATACCATTGCATACCAATAGCAATACCAATACCATTGCATACCAATACCAATACCAATACCATACCATACCATACCAATACCAATACCAATACCATACCATACCATACCATACCATACCAATACTATATTAATACAATATCATACCATACCATACCAATAACATACCAATACCAATACCATACCATTGCATAC
>SNQJ01S0241065.1:1567-13074 GCA_010110895.2 Picea sitchensis
ATATATATATATATGAATGAGAGCGTGGAATACAGTTTCATGTTGGAATCTTACACCTTGTCAAGTTATCACCATCCAAATTGTTAGCAGTGGAAGCTGCAGATGCTTTGTACAATCTATTTTTATTTAAATTGAAGACATAATTTCTGTAAACTGGGCATAAACACTGAACCTAATCGTGCACGGATTATATCTCGATTTGGAATAGCTTAAAACGTTTTTATTACGGAAAGACATCACATAAAAGCTCTCTTCTGTTTTTTTAATCAAAAAATTGAAGGTGAAATTAGGAGTTACGATTCTGTGAATCTATAAGTGTAGAGATTAATTAGAGAGTATGTGTAACGAATCTAGTTATTTAATTAAGAAATATAATATGGGCTACAATTATTGGTGATTAGAAATATAGTAGCCCAAGCAATATTAAATATGATGACTTCATAAATTACTTATGTGTATTGAGCTATCTCAACTCAATTCTTAAATATAATATCTGATTATATCTGAATTAGTACAGCTGATACATGGGATAAATACAACAGCCTGCATATAGGATAGGGATAAATACAACATCATGCATATATAAATGTTTTCCATGTACCAATTACATATAATATATAACATATGTAATATGTAATACATATCACTGTTGGAAACATGCCAACTAATTTTCTCATGTGGTCACATTCACATGTACAAGCATGTAGGTATGCTAATGCGTATGCAGGCAATCTATTTATGAACTCATGTAATTATGTGATCTATTCATAATTAGTTTGTGTAATTGAGTGATAGATGTTATATATGCAAGCATACACATAGAGGTGTGAGAACAATGCGAGCTAGAGAGAAAAGAGTGTATGAGCAGAGGATGGTGGTATGCTATTGTAGTTCTCCCTTGAATAACAGAAGATCGATAATCATTGCCCGTGGTTTTTTCCCGATTTGGGTTTCCACATAAATCACTGTGTCAAGTGTATGATTGATGTGCTTGGTTTTATGCGTGTTTGATATTTCTTAGTTTATGCTAGATGATGTTATGTTGTGCTTATGTTGCCTAACAAGTGGTATCAGAGCTCAGAGTTGAAAGAGCAAAGAGCGAAGGAGAAAAATAATCTTGTCGTTGGATCGAAGAGTCGAGCCGAGCTGAGTGAAGTGGAAATGGAGAGCCGGGGATGAGTTTTATTACATCGTTGCGGGTCGTCCTTGTGGGATAGTGCGACATCGTCACAGGCCATACACTGTACACAGTGCAACATCGTCGCAGGCACATAGTAGTACAAGGTGCAACAATTTGGTTCCAAATCGTGCAGGTTATACATTGACAGGTTACGATGATTTAGAAATCGTCACGAGTGATACTCATACAGGGTGCGACGATCATAAAAAAAATTAAAGGAAAAATTAACATGGTTTAAAAGGTGTGAATGGTATGAATCTTTTTTAAGTGGAGGATATTATTTAATAAAGGTGAGGTGAGCCTTTTATTAAAATATAAGGTGGATACCTTTGTTTAAAAAGTAAACTCTTTTATAAAAGGTGAGGTTAGTAAAAATGTTTTTTTTGGAAAAACTTTTTTATTAAATTTTTTTGAGGCTTTATACTATTATTCTTCCACATTTAAAAAGGCTTGATTTTATAAGCAATGGTTTTTTTTTTTTGGAGTTTTTCTGTTAATGGCGAAGGAGTGGAGTTCCAAGTTTGAGGTGGAAAAGTTCAGTGGTAAAAATAGCTTTGTGCTATGGAAGCTCAAGATGCGAGATCTTCTTGTGCGACAAGGATTGCAAAAGGCTTTGGCTAGAAAGTCAAAGAAACCGACAAGCATGACAGAAGAGGACTGGGAGGATTTGGATGCAAGAGCTCTCAGTACTATTCATTTGTGTTTAGCAGATGAGGTGTTGTTTAACATCGCTCAAGAGACAACGGCAACGGGTTTGTGGACCAAATTGGAGAGTCTTTATATGACAAATAACTTGTCAAACATAATCTTCTTGAAGAGGCAATTATACAGTTTGTGGATGAAATAAAGTATGAAAATTACTGATCACTCGAATGTCTATAATACTATGATCTGTCAATTAACTAATATGGAAGTAAACTTCAAAGATGAGGACAAGGCGGTTACGCTACTGTGTTCATTGCCCGAGTCTTGGGATCATCTGGTCACAACTGTATGGCTTAACACAACAGATTCCAATGCTTATGACATTGTTGTGGCAGCTTTGTTGTCTGAGGAGATAAGGAAAACATCTGGTGAAGAAACCTTAATGACAGAAGCAATGGTGGTTAGAGGTCGATCTACAAAAGGAGGGAAAGATCGGAAAGGTACTTCCAGGTCTAATTCAAAAGACAGTAAGGGTAAGGAAAAATGTTGGTTTTGTGGAAAATCTGGGCATCTCAAGAAGGATTGTTGAAAAAGACAACAAGCATCCAAATATGACTCCACAATAGAAGCAAATTCAGCTATAGGTATGGTTGATGAAGTTTTGTGTGTCTATTGTGTCTCACCACCCGTGTTCGCATAGAAGGTGCAGGGCGGTGATGGTTGAGTCACCATGAAATAATAATAAAAAAAAATACATAAAATAAAAAATGTATTTACTTTGGAGTTGTAGAAATGATTGATTGCATGTAAATGGGCATATGTCTCTAAGACCTGGATAGGAATCCATACCCCTGGTTTATCAGTCACCTATAAAAAGTCTAGACATAGATTTAGGTAGATTGAATATGTGGGGGGAGGAGGGCATGTATGTTGAGTTTTCCTTAACTCGATGAAAGAGTTAATGAGTTAAAAAAAAAATTAGGTCAAAGCAGGTGGTTTTTCAGGTCCATGTGTTTTGGGTATCCTGTGGTATTGTGTCCATGAATTTGCATGTAATTAAGCCTATAAAGAGCTTGGTAAACTTCATTGTAAATGGGCTTGGAGGTAAGCGGTGAAGGCTTACTTGGTCGGTTTGGCCGGATTTGGTCAGAGTTGTTCGAATGCAAAGTTCGAGGTGAGGCAGTGTGTCTAGTTTAGAAAGGTGGGCCTGTAGAGAGGTTGATGTGTTGGCAGATCAATCAAGTGTTTGAGAATATATGATGAAGGTAAATTCATATCCATGGAACTTGGAAAGTATTGCAAGGAAGTTGGGATCGAATAGGAATGTTTAGTAATGCCAAGTTGCAACAATAGTTGTGGACATAAGTAGTTGTGCTATCGGGTAACTTGGTCACCATCGGTTGCAAAAGACAGGAAGATTCAAGAAGAGGTATGGACAGGTCATCTCATAATTACTCAAATGTGAAATTATTCGGTTGTGATTCTTATGGTTTTTTATCAGCTTTCTAAGTAGGACCCAGATCAAACATGTAGATCTTTGATATGGTAATGATGTTAAGGGGTGCAGACTATGGGATCCTACTACCCACAGAATCATCATGGACAAAGATGCAGTGTTTGATGTATCTCCTTTTATAAAATCAAACATAGTAAAAGATGAAAGGTTCAAAGCATGACTGGTAGTAGAAAGGTATTTGGAAGGTATTGATTTCCATGAAAGTTTTTCACCAATTGTTAAAATCTTGTTTATATTCATGTTGTGTTAGCACTAGTTGTGATAGTACAACTAGATGTTAAAATTGTTTCACATGGTGTTTTTTTGGATAAGGGGATGTATATGGAACAACCAGAACAATTAGTTCAGAATCACAACAGGAGATTTGTTTGCAAACTCAAAAAACATTATATGGCCTGAAGCATGCTAGGCAAATGGTACAAGATGTTTGATTCCTTCATGGTGAGCCAAATTTTATAAGAAGTGAGTATAACCATTGTGTTTATGGTATATTCATGTCTTGGTGTTATATGTTATGCTTGTTGCAAGCACATGCATGGTTGAGATCAACAGGTTGTCTCAGTTGGTTAGGACGTTTGTTATGAAGGATCTGGGAGCAGCAAAATAAATCTTGGGCATGGAAATACACAAAGACAGGAAATATGGTAAGATTGGTTAGCACAACAAAAGTATGTGGTGAAGATACTTAGGAAATTCAATATGAATAATGTGAAACTGGTAAAATCCCTTTCGCTTTCCATTGTAAGTTCTCTTCAAGTTTATGTCCTAATTGATGATGAAGAAAAGGGTTATATGTCTCGAGTATTATATGCTAGTAGGAAGTTTGATGATTGTGAAGGAGAAATGGTCAACATTTCACATGCAGTTGGTGTTTTTAGTAGACACGTGGCAAAAACAGGCCAAGAGCATGGAAATGGGTGCTTCAAACATAGAAGCACAAGTATCACCTATAGTGGTTGCAGTGATTTGGTCTGTGGTTATGATTTATGATATTTGGACAAGTACATCGATTTATTAGACAGGTTATTGATGGAGACAAAATGGTGCATATTAGAGTGAATCATGCAGGCATGTTCACGTAACGTATTGTTAGAGAAGTTGCGGAGTTACGATGGTGTTTGTCTTCTCTTGGCTTGCAGGAAAGGTGATGGATGAATTAATTAAAGGCATGATATATCAGGTAAATTGTTTCCAAGGTGGAGATTGTTGGAAACATGCCAACGAATTTCCTCATGCAGTCACATGCACATGCATGTAGCTATGTTAATGAACGTCCATGCAATCTATTTATGAACTGCTTGTGTAACTATGTGATCTATTCATGATCAGTTTGTGTAACTGTGTGATAGATGTTATATATGCAAGCATATCCATAGAGGTGTGAGGACAATGCGAGCTAGAGAGCAACAAGTGTCTGAGGAGAGGATTATTTTATGCTTACGAAGGCTATTGTAGTTCTCCCTTGAGTAATAGAAGACCGATAATCATTGCCCGTGGTTTTTTCCCGATTTGGGCTTCCACATAAATCACTGTGTCAAGTGTATGATTGATGTGATTGGTTTTATGCGTGTTTGATATTGCTTAGTTTATGCTCTGTTATAGATGCTATGTTGTTCTTCCGCTGCCTAACAATAACATATACAAATTACATTTATTTATTAATTTTAATATCTTAACCAATTTTCTATGTCGATTTGATCAATTTGTTTGTGTAACCGTGTGACAGATGTTATATATCTATGCATAATGGGATTTGATCAATTTGTGTAACTATGTGATATATGTTATATATCTATGCATAATGGTAGAGGTAATGGAAGGCAATTTGTGGGATGAGTGAGAGGATGGTTGTAAGTGTGTGTTTGGTTGTTGTATTTTTCCCTTGATAAACAAGAATATCGATTATCATTGCCTAGTGGATGTTTCCCATATCGATTATCATTGCCTCGTGAATGTTTCCCTTTTGAAGGGTTTTAACGCGTAAATCATTATGTTCATTGTATGATCATTGTTCTGGGTTTTTGTTTATTGTTAATTTTGTTGAGTTTATACTTCCCTATGCAACAAGTGGTATCAGAGATTAAGGTGAGCAACCCATTACATGAGTGAGCAGGATCTGCAGGGTGATTCTTGTGAAAGAGGATGAGAGCACGCTCTGTTGTTTGAGACGTTGTTTTGGTGAGGCTGCTTTCCTAATGTAGTGAAAATGTGGCAGCAAAAGGAGATGCAAGTGTAGGAGGAAGCCAAATGTGTAGGCTTTGTATCCCAGCGACGAAAATCAATAGTAAAAGGAATGAGAGCACGCTCTGTTGTTTGAGACATTGTTCTGGTGAGGTAGCTTGCCTAATGGAGTGCAAGTGTGACAACAAAAGGAGCTGGAAGTGCAGGAGGAAGCCAAATGTGCAGGTTTTGTATCCCAGCGACGGAAATCAATAGTAAAAGGAACGAATTTGTATGCAGAGGCAATAATTTCTTGCCGATCACGTGTAAGCTTGTACAAAGGAGGCAATAATCATACCTGGACTTCAACTCTCCAAAATTATGGAGATCATCGCTCCCCGAGGCTTGCAGGAGAAGTGATATTGGTGAATCATTGCTAATTACAGCGTGCAAGAGTCACAATAAGGGCGATAAACCTATGTTCCTGACACTCCAAGCTTATCGGGTGGTTCGATAACCATCTGACTTCATCGATGTTAAGGGAGCTATAATCATGATAATTAATATATATTGAAGGTAATATATATGTAGGTGTATGCATATAGCATGGTATGAAAATGACCTTCTTTTGTTTTATTATGCACACGATGTATGAAAGAGTGACTTCGAATCACTTTTATGCATAAGTGGGTGGAGAATGTCCTAATAAAATATTATTTGTTTAAAAGGTAGACTCTTTTTTGTTTTAGTAAAATGAACTTTTTAATTAAATATTTTGGGGATTAAAATATAATATTCTTCTTCCATATTCTTTAAAAAGCTTAGTTTTATTCTGTTGATGACAAAAGTGCATAGTTCAAAGTTTGAGGTGGAAAAATTCAGGAGAAAAAATAACTTTGAGTTATAAAACCTCAAGATGTAGGCTTTGCTCGTATGACAAGGTAACAACAAGAGTGATGATGGTTGACTCACCGTGAAAAAAAAAAGTATTTATCTTGGAGTTGTACAAATTATTGATTGCATGTAAATGGGCATACCTTTGTAAGTCCTGGAAAGTCTAAACATAGATTTAGGTAGATTGAGTATGTGGGGGGGGATGTATGTTGGGTTAACCTTGACTCAGTGAAAGAGTTAATGAGTTAAATTTGTTTTTTAGGTCAGAGAACTTGGTTTTTTTGGTCCATGTGTTTCTAGATAGCCTGTGGTATTGTGTCCATGGATTGCATGTAATGAAGTTTGTAAAAGGCCTGGTGAACTCCATTGTAAATGGGCCTGAAGGTAAGCAATGAAGGTTTACTTGGTTGCTTGACTGGATTTGGTCGAGGTTTTTCAAATGCAAAGTTCGAGGTGGAGTAATGTGTACAGGTTAGATATATGGGTCTGTAGAAAGGTTGATGTGTTTAGATATTTGTAGTGAAATAAACATTGGCAGGTCAATCAAGTGTTTGAGAATATATGATGAAGGTAGGTTCATATCTGTGAAGCTTGAAAATTATTGCAAGGAAGTTGGGATCAAAAGGGCATGTTCAGTAATGGCAAGTTGCAACAATAGTTGTGGGTAGAAGAAGTTGTGCTATCTGGTAACTCGATCACCATCAATTGCAAAATACTAGAAGATTCCAAAAGAGGTATGAACATGTCATCTGGTGATTACTCAAATGTGAAATTATTTGGTTGTGATGCTTATGTTGTTATCATCATTCTAAGTAGGACCTAGATAAAATAGGTAGATCTTTGATATGGTGATGATGTTAAGGGACACAGATTGTGGGATCCTACTACCCACAGAATCATCATGGACAAAGATGCAATGTTTGATTAATATCCTTTTATAAAATCAAACATAGTAAAATATGAAAGGTTCAAAGCATGACTGGTAGCAGAAGGGTATTTGGAAGGTATTGAATTCCATGAAAGTTTCTCACCAATTGTTAAAAGATTTTTTTTATTCATGTTGTGTTAGCACTAATTGTGTTACTTGATCTTGAGTTAGTACAACTAGATGTTAAAACTGTTTTAAATGGAGTTTTATTGATAAGAGGATGTATATGGAACACCCATAATTGTTAGTTCAGAATCACAACAGAAGATTTGTTTGCAAACTCGGGAATCATTGTATGGCCTGAAGCATGCCAGGAAAATGGTACAAGATGTTTGATTCCTTCATGGTGAGCCAAATTTTACAAGTGAGTATAAACATTGTGTTTATGGTATATTTATTATCTTGGAATAAAATGTTATGCTTGTTGTAAGCACACATATGTTTGAGATCAAGAGGTTGGCTTAGTTGGTTAGGATGTCTCATATGAAGGATCTAGGAGTAGAGAAACAAATCTTGGGCATGGAAATACACAGAGACAAGAAAGATGGTAAACATTGGTTGTCACAACACAAGTATGTGGTGAAGATACTCATGAAATTCAGTATGAATAATGTGAAACCGATAAAATCCCTTTGTCTTTCCATTGTAAGTTTTCTTCAGATTTATGTCCTAACTAATGAAAAAGAAAATAGTCACATGTCTCGTGTATCGCATGTTAGTAGGAATTTTGATGTATGTGATGAAATGGTCAGTATTTCACATGTAGTTGGTGTTGTCAATGGACACGTGGAAAAACCAAGTGAAGAGCATGGAAATGGGTGCTTCAGTATCTTAGAAGCATATAGAAGCACAAGTATCATCTACAGTGGTTGCAGTGATTTAGAGTGTAATTATGATTCAAAAGGTTTGTACAAGAGGAGACCCACCTCAAGTTATGTCTTGTATGAATGCAAGGATCTATTGGGTGAGTTTCGACAAGTACAGGATGAGGTGTTATGTGGTGGTAAAAGTGTTGTGCATTTGACTAATAGTACAGTGTATCAAAATGGGACAATGCATCGTTTTATAAGACAAGTTACTAATGGAGGCAGAATGGTCCATACTGGAGCAAATCGTGCAAATGTGTTCACATAACAATATTGTTAGAGAAGTTGTGGAGCTATGATGGTGTTTGACTTCTCTTGGCTTACAGTAAAGGTGATGAATAAATTTGGACATGATATATCAAGTAAATTATTGTCAAGGTGGAGATTGTTGAAACCTGTCAACCAATTTCCCATGCAGATAAGATTTATTAACTCCTAGTATTCTATAGTTAGCTTACTCAAATAAGCCAAAAATAGAATATGCATGCATGCACACTAAAATTGATCAGTTTGTGTAACTATTTGATCAATTTGTGTAACTCTGTGATATATGTTATGTATCTATGCATACCCGCAAAGGAAATAGAAGGCACTGTGTGGGATGAGTGAGAGGATGGTTGTAAGCTTGTGTTTGGTTTTTGTAATTTTCCCTTATCAATAAGAATATCGAGTATCATTGCCCTGTGGATGTTTCCCTTTTGAATAGTTTTACCACATAAATGGTTGTGTTCATTGTGTGATTGTTGTTCTCGGTTTTTTTCTTGTCATTAATCTTATTGAGTTTATGCTTCCATTACCCAACAATATTAACATGAACTAAAATTTATTTACAAAAAATAGATATAAATATACGATTTTCTTTATAATTAATGAGTTGTAACAACTTTTTAAATATTCAAATAAATACATGTCAACATCCCAAAATTCCCTTCCAAACAAATGTTAATTTCAAACCTTTTATCTTGACTAAATCATTACATAAAATCTCATATATATATATATATATATATATATATATATATATATATATATATATATTAGAAAAAAATATAATCATCCAAACAAGAGAAAATCCACTCTATAGTTAGGAAATTTCCCTTTTAACTTAAATTTATAATATCAATCTCATTAAGTAGCCTCTTTTCTCTAATGAATAAAATTTCTTTCATGACTAAATAGCTCATCATGCTATCCCATCCCACTTCTCTCCAATGCTCCAATATAAATAAACAAAAAAATCTTGAAAAAACTAGAGAATCTCTATTATAACCATTATACATACTCTCAGCCATAACCTCTATATTGATTATGGAAGAAAAACTATGATAACAACACATCTCTCTTAACACAATGCATACACTAAAATCAAAATTATCTTATGAAGAAAATGAATGCATTATTTTCCCAAAAAGTAAAATGATATAAATAACAACAAAACAATATTTTATTGAACACCCTTCTTTCTCCTTGACTGCAAGATAGACATGGGATTGACCGATATAATCCAACATAGCAAAGGCTAGAGGAGCTCGAACTTAACCCCAAGATCCAACAAGAAAAGAGGATCCATATTTTAATCCAAAGCTACCAATATTGACCACTGGATTCTCGGATCGAGATAGAGTGTAATCCAATGAATATTTTGATACATTCCTAAATTTTCAAAGCTTTAGTGCTGATATCTTTGTTGTAGTATTTTTCACAGAGTAATCTTTGTACTGTAGACATGTAGGGTTTATTAACGTGTATTGAAGTAATAGCCGTTTTCCGTTAATTAACGTGTAGTGAAGGAATAGTTATTTTTGGCCACCATTTCATGGGAACTTTCATACCAAAAATTTAGCATCGATTTAACAAAAACTCGTATATTCTTCTGATATAATCATTCATGTGATGATGATTAAGACTGAAAAGTAAAAATGATATGCCTATGAAAATAAAAAGCAACCAATCTACAAGGAAACTGGATCCGTATGAAGAAATGGAAAATACAAATTCAATCAATGCATTCATGCAGGAAATCATTAGAGTGCTCAGTGGATAGAAGCAACTCTTCCAAGTAATCACTCCCAAGGTCTTGCAACTCCACAACAGCTGAGTCGAAGGCTAAGCATATATTATTACCATTGCTACTCATTCGCACATCATTAATCAGCCCGCAGGCAGCACTGGGTAAATGCTTCGGATCGGATTCAGGGGTTTCCAATGCTGAGCCCACCTCTTGTATGTGATCACTATTTCTACTTCTACTACTCTCGCTCATTCTTTTCTGCCGCATGGTGGTCATTCCATCATCTTCTTCTGCAATATATTTCTTAAAATCCGCTACAACAGACTCTACGTCTGGCGCTTCCATTTTCTTTCTTATTTCGATATGATCGTCGGAGACTTTGATGCGCTTCTGCCGAGAGGATATAAGTTTAGAGGAACATCTGTAATTAGTATCTGCCAAAGCCTTCGTCACGACATCGATAGGAAAGTTTAAAGAGGCCCGAGTTCCGCGAATGAGAAGAGCAGCTTTATCATAAGCCATGGCGGCCTCCTCAGCCGTGTTGAAAGTCCCGAGCCACACTCGAGCTCCCTGCCTTGCCGAGTCTCTTATTTCCGCTGCGAATTTTCCCCACGGACGTCTGCGGACCCCTCTGTACCGCTTTGAACTCGACTTCTCTGCAACTTCACCGTGAGGCCAGATCGTTTCAGTCTTGCAGATCGCAGGCGTGCAGGCCCTGGATCCAGTCGCTCCAGAGATCGCTGTCTCCCACTGTCCATGAGATGCAGAGCATCCATGCTTAGCGGCTTCGTTGAGAAGATCGAAGAGTATCATGTCCTCTGAATCGTTTTCCTTCAGAGGCAGCATTGAAATTTCAGGATTCCAGCAACTTTCTTCTTTCGCATGATTAGACGAGGCAGCTGGTTGCAACTCATCATGTTTTAGATGATCAGACCCTGTTGCAATGAAATGAGCCCATACGTCTTCTAAAAGCCTTTCTGCCGATACCAATAGGCCATGCTGATGCCGATAAGGCCCCTCTGCGCCATGAGGACAAGCTGTTCCCAAAGCCATAAGTTATGATTGCTAAGAGTTGGACACCAAGATTTCCTGACTCTGCGTTTGTAATTGGATTTCGGGACGGTCAGAAGCTTCAACACTGAAAATTCGACCGTTCTCGGCCGTTTCATATAAAATGGAAATCGCTGAAAGCAATTGCAATCGAACGCTTACTTTCTGCGGTTGTGAAGATTGCTATATAGTCGAAGGAGTCAATTGTCATAGCGGGAATTCCACGGAAAGCATGAAGTTGCTTTTGCTTTACTTCT
>SNQJ01S0241066.1:0-19412 GCA_010110895.2 Picea sitchensis
CCTCAAGCATAGTTTCCTCTGGTTCAAGCTTGTGTAAAAATGAAACTAGGACCAAGCATAGTTTTGTTTAGTTTTTAAGCTTGTGTAAAAATAAAATCTATCCCAAGCATAGTTTTTTTTTGTTCTTAAAGCTTGCATAAAAATGAAAACAATATCGAGCTTAGTCTTTGTTCTTTCTCATGCTCATAAATACATGAGAATAAGTTACCAAGCTTAGTCCTTGTGCTTTCTCGTGCTTGTAAATACGTGAGAATGTAATCGAGTATAATTTTATCACTTTTTCATACTCGTAAAGGTTATATGAAAAAGGAACCCCCTGGAGTTCCCTTTAATCTATTTTTCAGACTCTTAAACAAGAAAAGATAGCAGAGCGATATTGTTATTTTCATGCTCGTAAAAGTATTTGAAGAAAATGTTTGATGGGTGGTAGGTTATCACTTTTTCGGTCTCGTCAAACTAATTTACGAAAAAGGAACTGAGAGAGTTCTCTTTAAGTGTTTTTCAGACTCTCTAAACATGAAAAGCCCATGAGTTTTCTATCTTTGGACTCGTAAAACAAACATTGAAAGACCCATATGGGACCGAACCACTCCTTCCTAGGGTTCGTTAAATATACTCTGAAGGACTCATCCGAAGGATGAGCTTACATTACAAGCATATGCTATCCTCCTCAAGTTTGTGTAAAAATAAAGAGGTACTCGCCGTCAATGGTGGGGGGGAAATTGAGAAAGAATATGTCTAAACCTGTATTCTATGGAAGAGTCGCTTTTGAACATGACACCCGTTCACTTACTTTGTGTCTAGGTTGGAAAATTTGCTTATCTCTTGATCATACCCCTTTCTAAGATTATAAATTGGTCTGTGATCCCTATTGTTGAGTCAATATTTTCCAAGACAGTTTTTGTGTCGTCAATATGTTCAAAGAGAAGTTCAACCCGGAAATCCTTCTATTGTGTTGGCCATTTCTGTAGTCCTTAAGCCTTCTATTGTGTCGGCCAGCCCTGAGTCAGTCCTGAGTTACAGGTTACTCTGATCTACTTCAAATCTTGTTACCTGTTTCGTGTCATTGATGGGGGATACATTAAGGCCCTCCTGTGACGAGTCTTTTCCTGTCGAATTCAACTCATTATCCAGGAATTAGACTTAGAAACTAATTGGTACATTGGAACTTGCATGACTCAATGGCAGGTTTCCTCACTTTCGACAGTGGGTTTTCATTATTGACCCTTGATCGGGAGATTTCACCGAGTGTTCGACTTCAAATCATTAATTCACACCCGTTGGATTGTACTAGTGTACCTTGGGAGTCATTGACATTAATGGTGATTCCCCTCGCACTTGTTAACGATATTCACTAATGACCGGTAACCAATGGTTTCTACCATGTTCAACTTCAGCACATGTATTCACATGGTTAGATTCGTACTACAGAGAGGTGGAGATGAAGACCCTGAATCTTTTCTCACAGATTCAGGTTGCATTGGAGTATATTTAGTTTGTACTGTTGCATAGATTCACATTGTCTGTCTCATGGATATGTTCAAATTTGAGTCTTTAACACATAGATCCACAATGTATTTTTGGTGGCTATGTTCAGATTTGAGTCATATTGGCATGGATCCATAGTGTATGTTTGGTGGCCATGACCTGTCTTACTTGACATGGATCCTCACACGTCGAAATTTATACTTTGAGTCATTTGTTTTCTGAGTATGGGAATGCCTACCTCAGTGATGATATATTATTGTATGGTATTTCCTTGTTTGTTGGCAGGTTTCTGACCGACTGTTCCTTGTTCCCTACACACACTCGACAAATTATTTCAACTATCACTTTGTTCTAACTTCATACTTTGGGGGGCTCTCTGTTACACATTATTTTTTTCATCCCTATGATCGTTAATGATGTAAACCTATATGTTTCCTTCAGAGGGGTTAGTGGCCTGAATTCCTAAAGAAATAAGGGAGAAGAAATTTTCCTGAGAGAAGAAGTTGTGTTTTCCTTTGGAAAAACCCTATTAAAGAGGATTTCCACAAGTTTCTCTATACACAAGGTGCAAAAATGGCCAATTTCCGTAGGCTATAATAAATCCAGGCTGCGAAGTTTCCGTAGGATACACTATGTATGGGGTGTGGAAATCTTCGTACGTGGGAAAAATAACATCTTCTCAATGCTTCTAGAAGGAGAAGTTTCTATGGTGAGGTGGCCTCCGAATGGTTTGGATCTTACTCACTTTCATGATTTAGTGGGATCATCCTAACTTCCTCACCTTATCCTCTTCAGCTTATAAAAGGAGAGGAGCTCTCATGGAGAAGGTTAGTTGGATTGAATTTGAGCTTGGCTTGGGATTAAGCTTGGAAGAGGTTGTTTTGGCTTGAGTTGTGTAGCTTGGTCAGAGTGGTTTTAAGCTTGGATTTGTTAAGATATATCGTGAACAACTATCAGATCCATAGTATCAGAATCCTTGGAGCAAGAAGTGTGTGGGAAGCAAGGAATCATTGGAAGGAACCTTACGACATCAAGGCATCCGGTTGTAATCTCTCTTCCTATTATTAATATAATACAGGGGCATGCTTCTTTCCCATAGAATTATCTTTATTTTATTGCATAATTCCTAGATCATATGCATAGGTTGTCATTGAATATATTGTTGATGGGGCCTAAATCCCCTGACTCAACAGCAGGAACCAAACCCCACACCGAGGCCCAATTAGACTCTACAGCGTTTGGAGTGGAACGGTTCTCTAGATCTTGCTATCTGGCCAAATTATCGATGGGCTTTTATAATCAAATCCCGGTAAGCAAAATAATTCATCTACCATAACGTTCATCACATAAAATCACAACGATTTATCTTCATCATTTAAAGCAAAGACCATCAAAACATTGCACCAGATAACTTGACAACAGAATCAATTGCTCTAAATCATTTATTGCAACGTTCATGGAACAGGAAAGGAAGTAATTCTTCTCCAAATCCAATCACATACATCTGATGAAGATAACTTGTCTTTGGTCCAAAAGGACTTCTCAATTCATAGCAGTCTCAAAATAATTATCAACAACCAAAAGAAAGAGTTCTTGCAACAACCATCGACATTTGACTCATTGGTCAATGTCTCTATTTATAATACAAAGTTTAGCAGTAATTAACGACTAAATACAATTTGAGCTAATCAAAACTTGCCATGTGGCATTATCATCTAACATTCTTTCAACAGTCCACCCCAGATGTTTCTTGAAAAGGGGTGGCTTCTTTCATAATCAGACCATATGATAAAGAGTTTTTCATAGGTGTTGGCCCATGGAAATCTGAGTTGTTCCATTGGAGCCGCATATATCCCTCTGATCTCTGTCGCATGCACCCTATACTTCGTGAAGATGAAGTTCAATTGGAGAAACATGGTGCGGGCTTTGATCGGATGTCCTACAAACTGTTTCACTTTCCCTGGCTTTGCATCGATGACCATTGCACATTCTTCAGCCCATAATGCATATTGTTCGGCGCACAGCTTGATTATTTCATTTAGGTCGATCAACACATCGGGGGTGATGAAATCGATGAGCCCAACATACTTCATCGTTTCGGTGATTCAGTTTCGGTGTTTCTTTCGGTTCTTCGGCGGGGTCATAGGACAGACTCTAGTCGGTAATCGGGAAGGTTCTTCCTGCAATTAAAACAAAAGTAGTTTAGCGATTAAGCAACCTATGATAAGAAATAAACAAACAAAAATATTAACACGTATCTGCGTAGCTTGCTAGTCTCAGTCATTTTTAATACTTACGTGATCCCAAACATTGACTTTGAGTGACCTGTGAATCCGTCGTTCGTCTTTGGTTTAAATGAATACATCAGCATGCCATAGTGTGGCTAATCAAGTACGATAGACATGAATGTATAAATTATCATAGTAATTACTTAACTTTTGGGGTCAAAAAAAGGCGTCGAGGACGAGTTATGCATGTGTGTGCTCCCAAGAGGTTGAATATCGTACAGAGAAAGTCGTTAAATGCCTCCAGAACCCGTACCAACATGCGTGCAAAGAATCATTCATCAATAATGGAGGTTCGAAAGTTCAAAACGATCGAAAGGATCACACCGCATGTTTTCCTGCAACCCCGATCAACGACGCTTTCATGTTCTGGATCGCATCTATTGATCAGCTATGGCATGTCGATTTTTCAAACATCATGTCATGAGGCGCGGGTATTATGTTGGCACGCCTAGTGTTGCTCGATTTCTCTATAAATTCCAGGAGCTTTGTGAGAAATTCTACGTATATGTCGAGCTCGTATTCCCTAGAATTCTTGTTCGGTAAGTTCGTCTTGGCGAATTCCTGTTCAGAAATTATTTATCATTTGTGGACGCCTTGAGTTCCTTATGCTTTTGCAATTATGGGATCCCCTTCAAACATGGGACGAGGTCTACGAGGCAACTAGAGTGCCAGGTATAAGCCCTAGCTTGCCTGGGACTCTTTCTTGTTGGCTCCTTGTGTTCTTGAGACTCTAATGAGAGGTACATGTATCTATCCGGAGGCAGTGTCAACGTCTACAGAGGAGCTTGGGATGGTCGCAGATATGTCCGAAAGAGCCATGCTGGAGACTGCGCCTTCTCCAGGTTCGAAACCGCGAAGAAGAGGAAGGCCTAGGAAGAAATATCAGGAAGGATAGGAGGACCGCCCCAAGGCGAACTGAGTGCATGTCCAACCCTTGAGGAGTCTGTGATGCTTACCAACTGTTCGGAGTTGGTTGGAACCATTGGAAAAGGATGCAGGAGAAGAAAGGGGAGGGCAGAAGCGTCGGATACTCCCATCGAAAATTCTGCTCAACAATTAGAGTGGGCTCAACTTGCAATGAGCTGAGATTTACCAAGGGAATAGAGAGCTGCCGGGCGTCGGTTGGTGAAAAACTAGGGGATACCGTTGTTGCAAGGTCGCGCAGGAAGCACCGGTTGGTTGCAAAGACGACTTTGGGAAGCACAAGATAGGATTGTGCAGTTGCACGATGCACAGTGGATGGAAGCGACAGCGGAGCATAAGACATCACAAAAGTCTGAAGGACAATCTGAGAGAGGACCAATGGACAGAAGACAATATAGTTGGCGGGTTCTCACTCTATGTTCTTAGAAGTGTTGTTTAACACCTCTTTGTCTTTATTCTTTGTAAAATTTTGTAATCTTACGGCGACTGGGCAGGTTAGCCGAGTCGTTGGGGTTGTCTATTCATATGTAAACCAGGCCTGTCAGAAGTTTTGATTGTGTATATGAAAATAAAAGAAGGTGTTTGAATGTATCATGCTTCTTTAGGATGTGAATCAAACGTGTATTCTTATTCAAGTCTTTATGTAATTATTATATTTTTTTGGATCATTGTTATTACGTCGTGAGTCTATTAATGATTTTCTCTGTAAAATCTTTGATATCAATTAATACTTTCATGGAATTATCGACTTTGGCTATTGAAAAAATTAATCATGGCTGATCCAGCGGTGTCACTTTTATCTGTATAATGCCCACGTCAGCAGTGTCACTTTTATCTACGCGCAATGCTTACAATCACACTTTTCTGCTGAACCTGAAAAGATTGCCCTCCGACGAAATCCTTTCCGAGGTTGTTCGCAAGAAAGAAATAATCTTATCGGCCGACACCAAAGAAGGTCAACACTCGGCTTCTTTGTCTTCCCAAACGATTTTCGCCACCTTAATCTTTCCCCGATGCCAAACTCCTCAAGTGAGCCGAGAGAATTATGGGTCGCTGATTCCTTGAGCAGTCGTTGTGTCTCTTAAGATGGTTCTTTGTTGTATGTTCGAGAGAAACTTAAGACATGAAATGTATAAGATAAGTGGATTATCAGTTTCAAACCAAGGTGAAAACAATAAAAGGTATAAAACAAAGTGGTACCCAAAAGGAAATGGTCACATAACTTTTAGGGTGTGTTGAGCACTCAACAAATGGCGATTCATTAGGCGAACGCAGAATCTCTATCCCATAAATTAGATATCTATGATTATTCGTGCTAACTAGACTTATATATATATATATATATATAAGTATTATTATTGGAAGTACTTCTTTAGGGCTTGACCATTCACTGGGAGGGCGTCATGTTCCCCCCTCAGATTTTGCAACCGATAAGTACCTACCTCAATCTTCTCAGCCACCTAAAAAGGTCCAAGCCATAGGCTCTAAAACTTGGAATGCTTCCCTTTGGGTTCATTTACCCTATCCCACTTTAGAACTAAGTCTCTTACTTCAAAATTCTTTTCTTTAGCTTTATGCTTATTGAACCATCTTTTCACTATCTACTTGATGGGCTAAAAATTTAGACTTAGCCTTTTCCCTCTCTTCCTCTAGCATGAGCAGAGTGTCAATTCTTTATTGCATGGTCGAGGATGTTTCATCGTTAGAATCTTGGGCCAATCGGAGAGATGGCAGATAAAGCCCGTTCGGGAGAATGGCTTCTTGTCCGTAGACCAGGAAGTATGGGGAATTCCCTATGGCTTCCTTGGGTGTGACCCTATCAGCCCATAGGGAATTATGGAGTTAGTTATGCCAATTTCTATGGTTATCTGCAACCGTCTTCTTTAGTATCCTTACCAGGTTCTTATTGGTTGATTCTGCCACACCATTTCCCTGAGGGTAATAATTTGCAGAGTACTTGATTATGATTCCTTTGTCCAAAGCGAACTTTGTCAATAGGGTAGAAGAGAAGTAGGATGCATTATCAAAGACCAGAACAGAAGGGATGCCAAACCTCGTAATTAGTTGTTGTTCTATAAATTGGATGACTATTTTCTCATTTACATGGGTTAGAGGAATGGCCTCATCCCATTTTGTGAAATAGTCAGTGGTATTAAGAATGTAATTATGCAATTACGAAGAGTAGGGCGTAATTTCTCCTATGATATCCAGCCCCCACTGCTCAAAATATCTAGAGACAGTCACAGGATGAAGTGGGATTCCTACCCTTCTCTCCTTGCCAACACTTATTTGACAAGTAATACAATTCCTAGCATAAGCATGAGCATCTTTGAAAAACATGGGCCAATAATAGATGACTCTCAGGATTTTATGAGCAGTGTTGTTCCCCACAAAATGTCCTCCAGCAGGACCATCATGGAGTTCCTTCAACACTTTATTGACGTCTTCTCGTTCGATACATCTCAGCAATACCCCGTCATAGTTGATTCGAAAGAGTATAGAATTTATAAGGCGGTATTGTGCGGATTTTAATCTGAGGGCTCTCCTTTATTTGGGGTTGAGGCTTTCGGGACAAGTCCCGTGGTGCAGTAAATAAGCTAAATCCTTGTACCAGGGGTCTCGTCCTAGGGAAATGTATGCTTCTTCTCCACACCAAAGTGTTATTTCATTCTCCCACCCAGGATCTTCATTTACTTGATCTTGGGCTTCGGCTGTGAGCTTGCACAAACCTTGCCCCTTTACTAGTTTGGTGGGTTTTATATCTCAAATTCCTAGACTACGACCATCCAGTTCCCTCTTCTTTCTCCCATTTCTTGTTGGGTAAACAAGGATCAGACCGCAGGGTGCGGCACAATCTCTTTAGTGTGATTCTTGAGGATGTAAGAACTGAAATGTTTTACCGCCTTATAGACCGTGTAGGCCTATTTGTCTATGGCAGGATAATTGAGCTCATCTCCTTGAAGGTTGGTACTCATAAATGACACTGGGGCTTCGTTGTTGTCGTCATCCTTCTGAGTCAAAACCGCGGCTAGCGATTGGTCAGAGGTGAAAGTATAAAGATTAAAGTCTTTATTGAAATCGGGACTTCGCAACACCGAGGCTCGGGATATGGCAGCCTTGATGTTGTTGAAAGATTTTTTTCATTCATCATCCCACTTAAATTCAGAATCTTTGCGAATCATCTTTTGTAAGGGTTTGATAATTTCGGCGAAGTCGGGAGTGAATTTCCTCACGAAGTTGATTTGCTAAAAAAAGGACTACATGGCCTTCTTTTTGTGGGGTAGAAGAAGTTGAGCTATGGATTTAATCCTTTCGAGATCTATGTGAATCCCCACTTGAGATATAACATGGCCCAATAATTTACCCTCCTCGACATCGAAGATAGTTTTCTTAGGATTCAGTGATATACCGTATTTCCTGCATCTCTCAAAAATCTGAGTTAAGTGTTGGATGTGTTCTTCTCTATTCTTTGAATACACTGTTATGTCATCTAAATATACTAACACGCACTTATTTATAAGTCCCCAAAAATCCACTTCCATGTCCCTCTGGAAGGTCACTCCCACGTTAATTAAGCCGAAAGGCATGCGTTTATACGCGAAGTTTCCCACTTGGTTTGGAAGGTAGTCTTTAATCAGTCTTCCTCTGAAACAAACACTTGATTGTACCCTGAGAAACCATCCATCAGAGAGAAAATCACTGAACTCGACATGGTCTGTAGTATTTTCTCCATTGACGGGACGAGATAATTGTCCTTTTTCGAAGCTCTGTTGAGGTTCCGAAAATCTACGCACAATCGAATTTCTCCCAATTTTTTTCTCACTGGAAAGAGATTTGCTACCCAGGCGGAATGTCTGACTTGGAAAATTATCTTCACATTTAAAATCTTCCTTAAATCTTGATACATGAGAGGTTCCAGGGATGGATGATACTTTTGGAGTTTCTGTTGGAAAGGCTTCATTTCGGGCTTCAACGGGATGGTGTGTTGAATAATGTGGGTGTCATACGTTTTTAAATCTTTATAGGACCAAGCGAAAACATCCTGGTATTGTCTGAATAATTTGAGGTAGGCTTTCCTCTCTTCCTTAGATATAGTTTTGCCGAGATTTACACGCTTTGGGTTTTCTAGGGTCCCAAGATTTACCGTTTCATGGAGGGGACAAGAGCTACCAGTCTTTGCATTTTTGGGTTCTTTAAATCGTTCGTTTAGATCAAACATAGTCTCTAGGTTAGCTATCCCTTTCAGGATTGTGTGAGCCTTTGATTTATCCATATGTTGGCATGCCCTAGAATCAGTTTCTATTAGTTTCTCTTGGAACTCTTCATCGTCAATGGCGAGATATTTGAAATTGTCTTGATTGGTTAAGAAACTTATGATCTGTTCATCTCCTTCAAAGACTTTCCAATTAGATATGTTATTAGGTACCGATGTCTTGTAGAGCAGTTCCACAGTGAATCGGGAGGCTTCATAATCCTCTAAAGGCGATAGTCTGGAAGCGGTTGTGGCTAAGGAGTCGGCAAGAACATTCTTTGCTCTGGGAATTGCAATGATATTGAATGCCTCAAAGCGTTCTATTAATCGATGGACCTCCTGTTGGTAGTTCTTAAGATGAGGTGAATCGAAATGTATAGTATTCCTTACTTGTCTAACAATGATTTCAGAATCTCCAAAAACTTTCAGTTTCTTGATGCCCAGATCTATGGCTTTCTTTAATCCTTGTACTAGAGACTCATACTTGGCGGTATTGTTGGTGCACTCAAATTCTAGTCTATAGGACAAGAAATGACATTTACCTTTCTGATCGATAAGGATGCACCCTGCTCCTGACCCTTCTTGCGATTTGGATCCATCAAAATAGAGGGTCCAAATTTGCGAGCAACAGTCGCTCCTTTCTCTCCTATCATCGGGGTTTTGTTCTCTGATCTTTCCTTGCGGTAGTCGTAGCACGGGGCTTTGAAAAAAGAGAGAATCTTCTATTGGCATTGGGGATTCTTCTTGGAATATCATTTCGGAGTTTTGAGTAAGCAGAACATTGGACAGGAGAGGAGCAAAGTTTCCGAAGTGAGAATCACAGGAATAATTTCCCAATATGGGGAAATCAGTAGAGGCAGGTTCGTTCAGGGTTTCCATATCAGTGACCGTATGCTTCAAGTATCTCTCCCTGTCGATCCTGATCATGTTCTTATATCCTTTCAACGGTATCCAAAGGTGCGCCCAATCTGTGTTAAAATATCCGTTTAGTTTTTCGGACCAATCTTGGCTCAATAATAGCCCATATGCCTCAGGGATATCCACCACAATGATGTCAATCACCTGCATGAAATTAGGATGAGTGGTTATCCTGATCATCACATATTTGAGTTCCCCCATGACCTTGACCTGGGTCCTGTCCAGTTGTATGACATGCTTATCACTTTTTAGAGGGACAACACCTAATTTATTACAAACAGCCAAGGGCATGACATTAGAAGACGCCTCGGAATCCACCAAACAATTGTGGAGATTTCTATTGAAGACTTCGAACGTTAAAAGGAAAGGTGGTATGAAAGGACTCTCTCTCCTACCTACTGAGTAGGTGCTTATGGTTGGTTTGCTTGCTAAATTTGTAGGGGGTAGATTCTTCCTCTGACTATTGCCAGTGGTCGGGTTTTCTACCGAATTCAGAGCTTGCAACAGAAGGTCTTTCTGCTGAGGGATTCTACATATGTCCATAACCGACACACTGTCTTTTAGCTTCTTCAAATCTTCTACTACATTGTAATCTAATTTAGGAGAATCCTGAGTATGGATGCTTATAGGTTTTTTACCGGGAGCGAAAGGTATTTTCGGGCGATCGAGAATTAACTTACTTTGCAAGGCACAAGTGGCATCGGTATCTTTTGGGCCGGGTTGACTCTTACTATGTGTTTGTATTGTCGATACCTCTACGGGTTGTTCCCGAGACTCAAACAGATCATTTGAAGACGTGATCACGTCGGGATCCCATATCAGCATGGTTGTGTCTTGTGGTGGGTCAACCTCTTCCTGATCGGCAATATTCAAGGCCAAACTGTTAGATGGTTCGATCAGGGAGACTTCATTCAGAAAATGATTGGACATTAAATTCATGGCGTGGGCCCATTGAGGGCATTCCTTTTCTGATTGGTGGTAAGTACAGAAAGAATTAGATGCAACATTCCCTAGATCAATGTTTAGGTTGTCTGGGAGAGGTTCAATTTCTTTAAAAGGTTGGTTTCTTTTAAAGAAAGGCTTATAGGGCCTTTGGCCTTGGTTTCCCTCACCTGCATTTTTTTTCATATCTATAATCTCATTTGATAGTTTCTTGACCATGCATTTCAGGTCTTCTATATCTCCATTTCCCTTATCGGGAGTTGGTTCAGTCGGTTTCCCCGACGGTCTCGTCAAAAGGAGTCCTCTCCTAGGAGGGGGGTGGCTTTCTTTTCTCACTAGAGAGGCCTAGCCTTCTTTACATCCTTTCATATGGAACTCTATCATCTTGGCCTCTTCAAAATTCTCCGCAAGGGTTTGCCTAGCGACTCTTTTAACGAACATGGAAATAGAGGCCGAAAGTGCGTTGGCATAAACCTTGATTTGCAACTCTTGGGTTGGTTTCGCCACGGGATGAAATTTGTTTAGGATAGTTGTGAATCTTTGATTGAAATATTTGACCCTCTCTTTTGGGGTCATGGTGGCTATGAATAATTTGGCCATCAGGGCTCCTGTGGTAGTTTCTTCGGCAAATTTGTCTAGAAAATCCTTTTGGAACTTAGTCCAGCTAGTTATACATCCTACTGGAAAATTAAAATACCATGTGGAGGCCGAATTCTCAAACGTGTAGGGGAAAAGTCTGCATACTACATCTTCATGTTGAACGTTCACAATCCTGATCGTGAGTATGAATTTCTTGATATGATCTTCGGGCAACCCTGAGGTTTCAGGATCATACTTGGGGAGCAGCTTCTTCGGGTGTCGAGGGAAATTGTGTACGTGTCCAAGGACGGCCACGGTGTCCCCGACCAACCAAGGTTGGTTGTATTCAAGTGGAACTTCTCTTTCCTCCTCATGACCATTGTTCCCTTCCATATCTTCGGAGTCGGAGTCAGTCTCTCCCTCTTCTGAAAGGCCGTATGGCTCGGAGATGTTGTCGACTGGTGTCTCAGGTATTAGATCAAGAAGTTCTTGGATTTCGGTAATCACAAAATCTATTAAGTCTTCAACGGAGTGTACGAAAACTTCGTCGATAGTGATGACTACTAGCCTGATTTGTTGTTTCCTTCGAGGGAGGATAGGAGTGAAGGGCAATGCGCTGATTTGTTGGGCGTAGGCTCTGGTAATTCTCTTAAACTGATTCACTTCCTCGTGAGGGAGGGCGTAAGGTATTTCAGGGTGAAAAGGTTCTCCCTCGGAATGGGGTGAGCTATCCACTTCGGGAGTACTCAGTAAATGTGGGTTGTCTATAGGATGACTAGCCATGCATGTGGGCCATTATGAATCTGTAGGCTCTTTGAAATGTTTATCTAACTTATATACTCAGCCATTCATTCTTCGGGCCCTCCTTCTGGTGCCAGTTATGTTGATGGGGCCTAAATCCCCTGACTCAATATCAGGAACCAAACCCGCCATCGAGGCCCAATAAGACTCTGCAGCGTTTGGAGTGGAATGGTTCTCCAGATCTTGAGATCTGGCTAGATTATCGATGGGCTTTTGTATCTTCTGGTGGAGGCTCTTCCTCAGTTAGGACAATTATTTTTCTGTATTTCTCTTGGGTGGGGCTCGTGTGAGAGATTCAAGCTAGTATAAACCAACTTGAAAAACAACAGGACAAAAGTTTAAACTATTGGGAAGAGGTCGAACTTGGGATAACCCACTGCTTGAACATGCAGACAATGATTTTTTGCCAAAAGGCCTAGTAATAATACATCAACCAAATGAACATCCAATTACTGTCTCAGAGAACTAATTAACAGAAAGAAAAAAACATATGTAATTAGATCACGGTAAGCAAAATAATTCATCTACCATAACATTCATCACATAACAACACAATGATTTATCTTCATCATTTAAAGCAAAGAACATCAAAACATTGCACCAGATAAATTGACAACAAAATCAATTGCTCTTACTCATTTATTGCAACGTTCATGGAACATGAAAGGAATTAATTCTTCTCCAACTCCAATCACATACATCTGATGAAGATAGCTTATCTTTGGTCCAGAAGGACTTCTCAATTCATAACAGTCTCAAAATAATTATCAACAACCAAAAGAAAGAGTTCTTGCAACAACCATCGACCTTTGACTCACTGGTCGATGTCTCTATTTATAATATAAAGTTTAACAGTAATTCATGGCTAAATACAATTTGAGCTAATAAAAAATCGCCACATTGCGTTATCATCTAACAGTCTTTCAACAGTCCACCCCAGATGTTTCTTGAAAAGGGGTGGCTTCTTTCATAATCAGACCATCTGATAAAGAGTTCTTCACAGGTGTTGGCCCATGGAAATCTGTGTTGTTCCATTGGAGTCGCATATATCCCTCTGATGTCTGCCGCGTGCGCTCGATACTTTGCGAGGCTGAAGTTCAATTGGCGAAACATGGTTCGGGCTTTGATCAGATGTCCTACAAACTATTGCACTTTCCCTGGCTTTGCATTGATGACCTTTGCACATTCTTTGGCCCATAACGCATCTTGTTCGGCGCACAACTTGATTATTTCGTTTAGGTCACTCAACACATCGTGGGTGATGAAATCGGGGAGCCCAACATACTTCATCGCTTCGATGATTCAGTTTCGGTGTTTCTTTCGGTTCTTCGGCGGGGTCATAGGACATAATCTAGTCGGTAATCAGGAAGGTTCTTCCTGCAATTAAAACATAAGTAGTTTAGCGATTAAGCAACCTATGATAAGACATAAACAAACAAAAAGATTAACACGTAGCTTGCTAGTCTAAGTTGTTTTTAATATTTACGTGATCCCAAACGCTTCCTTTGAGTGACCTATGAAGTCGATGCTCCTCTTTGGTTTAAATGAATACATCAGCATGCCATAGTGTGGCTAATCAAGTATGATAGACATGAATGTATAAATTATCATAGTAATTACTTGACCTTTGGGATCAAAAAAAGGCGTCGAGGACGAGTTATGCGCGTGTGTGCTCCCAAGAGGTCGGATATCGTACAGAGAAAGTCGTTAAATGCCTCAAGAACCCGTACCACCAGGCATGCCAAGTATCATTCACCAATAATGGAGGTTCGGAAGTTTGAAAGGATCGCACCACACGTTTTCCTGCAACCCCGATCGACGATGCTTTCATGTTCTGTATCGCATCCGTCGATCAGCTGTGGTGTGCCGATTTTTCAAACATCATGTCGTGAGGCACAGGTATTATGTTGGCACACCTAGTGTCGCTCCTTGATTTCTCTATAAATTCCAGGAGCTTTGTGAGAAATTCTACATATATGTCGAGCTCGTATTCCCTGGAATTCAGGTTTGGTAAGTTCGTCTTAGCAAAGTCCCGTTCAGAAATTATTTATCATCTGCGGACACCTTGAGTTCCTTATGCTTTTGCAATTATGGGGTCCCCTTCAAACATGGGACAAGGTCTACGAGAAAGCCAAAGTGCCAAGTCTCAACCCCAATGTGCCTGGGACTCTTTCTTGTTGGCTCCTTGTGTTCTTGAGACTCCAACGAGAGGTACAGGTATCTGTCCGGAGGTAGTGTCATCATCCAAGGAAGAGCTTGGGATGGTCGTAGATACGTCCGAAAGAGCCATGCTAGAGACTGTGCCTTCTCCGAGTCCAAAACCGCGGAGAAGAGGAAGGCCTAGGAAGAAATATTGGGAAGGACAGGAGGACTACCCCAAGGTCGAACTGAGTGCACATCCAACCCTTGAGGAGTCTGTGATGCTTACTAACCGTTCGGAGCTGGTCGAGACCGCTGGAAAAGGAGGCAGGAGAAGAAAGGGGAGGGCAGAAGCGCCAAATACTCCCGCCGAAAATTCCGCTCAGCAATTAGAGCGAGCTCAACTTGCAATAGTCGAGATTTACCAAGAGAATAGAGAACTGCGACATCATTTGGCGGTGAAAAACCAGGGGATACCGTTGTCGCAAGGTCACGCAAGAAGCACTGTTTGGCTGCAGAGACGACTTCGGGAAGCATAAGACGTGATTGTGCAGTTGCGTGAGGTGCAACGGATGGCAGCGACAACAGAGCATAAGACATCACAAAGTGTGAAAGACAATATGAGAGAGGACCAGCACCCAAGAGACATATAGTTGGTGGGTTCTTGCTCTATGTTCTTGGAAGTGTTGTTTAACACCTCTTTGTCTTTCTTCTTTTGTAAAAATTTTTAATCTTACGGTGACCGGGCCAGTTAGCCGAGTCGTCGGGGTTGTCTATTCATATGTAAACCAGGCTTGGCAGAAGTTTTGATTGTGTATATGAAAAGAAAAGAAGGTGTTTGAATGTATCATGCTTCTTTCGAATGTGAATCAAATGTGTATTCTTATTCAAGTCTTTTACGTAAATTATTAGATTTTTTTTTTGGATCATTGTTATTACATTGTGAGTCTGTTAATGGTTTCTTTTGTAAAATATTTGAGCTCAATTAATACTTTCGTGGAATTATCAACTTTGGTTACTGAAAATATTTAATCACGGTGGTCGGCAGTGTCACTTTTATCTATGTTCGGCGCTTATAATCGCACTTTTTTGCCGAACCTGAAAATATCGGCCTTCGGCGAAGTCCTTTCCGAGGATGTTCGTAAGAAAGAAATACTCTTATCGGTCGGCACCGAAGAAGGTCGGCACTCGACTGCTTTGACTTCACAAACGATTTTCGCCACCTTAATCTTTCGCCGATGCCGAACTCCTCAAGTGATCCAGGAGATTTCTAGGTCACTGATTCCTTGAGCAGTCGTTGTGTCTCTTAAGATGGTTCTTTGTTGTATGTTCGAGAGAAACTTAAGACATGAAACGTATAAGATAAGCGGATTATCGGTTTCAAACCAAGGTGAAAACAATCAAAGGTAGAAAACAAAGTGGTACCCAAAAGGAAATGGTCACGGAACTTTTAGGGTGTGTTGAGCACTCAACATATACTCTCTCTTCTTTCACTTTGGTTGGTTTGTGTCTCATTGCAGGATTAGTATCACAAGAGCACCGAAGAGAAACAAGAACAACAAAGACATAAGGAAGCAACACTTAAAGGTATGTCTCTCGTCTTTTGTTTTGTAGTAAATTCGATGATTAGAGCCTAGGGAAAGCACCATGTTCTGTCTTGTTTTGTTCTAGATCTAGCTGGATCTAGGGAGATCAGTTTATGTCCGCATTTACAGATTTATCTGATAACACAAGCCACTGTGGCCAAGGAAAGGTAGTGCCGCATGACCTTAGGTGTTGAAACAAACTTGGGAGAAACTCAAGTTTGCAAAAAAAAATCGAGAAGAATGTAGGTCCATGACACTTTAGGTCTTGGGCCATTAACTTATTTCCTTATGTTTGAAGAAGATGAGCTCTTAGCCAATTAGACACAATTTTATGTCTTGCTCCAAGACCTAAAGGAAGTTTCAACTAGATAGTATTCACAAGAAAGTGAATATCTCTTGTGGTCATCGCTAAGGTTACTTCCAGTGGGGTCATGTTGTTTCGATTAGCATATAACCATAGTCCCATACATGAGACTAGATATTGTCCAATATGTAGTTTAACCTCTTGCTTATGATGTTTCTTCCTTACAACAAAGTAGTTGATCAATATGTTTTTTTGTTAATATTTGTTTTCAAATTACATAAGGTTGAATACTATTTTTTCTAATTTGGGAATATTAGAGCAAGTTTAATCTTTTGTTTTTCAAATGGGAGTTTGTCCTTTTACAGATAGTAAACTTAAAAATAACGAGGACAATGATAATTCTCTTAAAACTTAAATATTGGGATGAAAGTTTTCAAAAAAGTGCAACCTGATACATATAACGAGGACAATGATAATTATCTTATTGATGCATATACTAAGAAACCCGAGAATACGAAGCACCTTCCATTGATAGAAGTTGCAATATCTTGGTCATATGACAAACGTCGCCATGATGAGAAATGGTTGCCATGAAATAATGCAATGATTATTTGAGTGTTTCCTAAATTTATCTCGGTTCCTACTCACATAAATGATAAGTTTGTGGAGTTTTGTCGGTCTGAGTTGGTATTGTACAAGCCACTATGTGACTTATACAGAGATATAGGTTAGTCAACTGATGAAATCATACAAAATTGGGAGAACTTTTGTTACAACCCTTGGCATGTTGACCGTAATCCAATACCTCTTGAGGATCCACATGAATATGAAGATGAAGATGAAGTTTTTCTAGATTTGCAAAAAGATTCTAGAGAGCATGAATGGGAGATCATTTAAGGGCTATATAAGAATAAGTTTATAATTGCCAATGAATTTGACATGATTGGATTCAGGGATAGAGATATTATGGAAAATTGAGGTTCTAACTTTGTGGATGAATACTCATCAAATCGTGCAATGAACTTCATATCCCAAAAGCGACAAGACAATGCAATTGTTACTACAAAACGTGAAATCACTTATTCATTTGAGGGTTTGGGGGGAAAACAAAGAATATCATATAATACAATCCTTGAACATTATAGAGGAGGTGGTTGCAGAGAACCTTTGCGTATGATTATTCAAGGAACTGTCGGAACTGGAAAGTCCTATTTAATTGGTGCTATTAAATATGCCATGGAAATTGATTCACTTCCTAATAAGAGCTCCTTACTTCTTTTGGCTCCTACCGGTGTTGCAACATTTAACATATCTGCATCGACAATAAACTCTACACTTTGTATCCCTATAAGGGACATGAATTGTTTACAAGGGTCGTGTTTGATTGCCTTGCAGGGGGAGATCAAACACACCAAATACATCCTTATTGATGAGATGATTTTTATAGGGAAAAAATTATTAAAAAGTATTGGTGCTCGACTTTGGCAAGATTTTCCAGAACATTCAACAATTTTCTTTGAAGGGAGGTCAGTTATATTAGTTGGTGACTTGGGACAACTACCTCCTGTTATGGATAAACCTGCTTATGCATGTGATGGTCCTGTGAAAGAATTATGGAGATCATTCACAAAAGTTGTGATTCTTGATACTATGTTTAGGCAAGATGGACAAAGCAATGATCATAAATGTTTTCAACATCTTCTAATGAATGTCAGAGATGCAAATCCTACTTTAGAAGACCGACACTTTCTAATGACGCATATAGATAGAAAAATGGATGGTTCCACAAAGGAGTTAGTTTATAAGGCAATACATTTGTTTGCAACAAATGATGATGTCCACAATCATAATAAGCATTGCTTGAGAACATTAAATCTCATGGTTGCACATAGTGTTGCTACAAGAGTAAGTAGTAACTATTCAATTGAAACTGATGACGAAAAATTGGACACTGAGTTGCTTATTGTTGTTGGAGCTCGAGTGATGCTTACTTCTAACTTATGGACCAATGTAGGACTTGTCAATGGTGCCCTTAGGGTTGTTAAACATATTGTGTATAATCCTGGAATATCCCCTCCTAAACTTCCCACATATATTTTAGTTAGATTTCATAACTATGTGGGGGTTCCATGGGATGAAGCGTTCCCTCAAATTGTCCCTATTATAGCAATTGAAAGAGGCAAAGAGAGACAAAGACCATTGTGACTTGCTTCGGGATTAACAATCCATAAGTCCCACGGATTAACATTAGAAAAAACAACTATTAATATTGGGAAGATAGAGCAGCAAGCTCTCACTTTTACTCCCATATCTCGAGTGAAAGCTCTGGATGGTCTTTGATTTCAACCTCCATTTTAGTTTGATCGATATGAAAAGACGAGAAAGTGTGCAGGTGTATCTAAGAGAAAAGAAGAAGAAGAGAGATTGAGATCAAGAACTATGTAATATATATGTTATTCAGAGTCTTCAAATATATGTTAAACTATATGTTCATAATATTACTTTGTTATTTTTCACCTTTTTTTTAATCATTGAACATTGTTGCTTTGTTATTATTCAACTTCTTAATAATATGATGTAATATATATGCTAATCAATATTTTCATTTATCACTTTGTTACTATTCAACTTGATAACTATGTGAATTTCGTGAAGTTTTTTATGTTTTGTGACATTTTTAATTATCGGATTGAAAATATACAACATCATAAATGATACTTATTAAATATCATTTAACGAAAAATATATACACAATAGGGACAATTTGAAAAATTTAGACACTGTAACCACCATAGAGCCATCTTAACTCCGATTCTACGAGAGGTGTAAACCCTTCCTTTTACACTCTAAAACGGGTCAAAGAAGAAGAGATTACACCTAGAAAGATACCTCTCAAAACTTCTTAGAACCAGAATTAAGATGGGTATATGCCAGTCTTACTTCCTCAACTAAAATTACCTTACACTCTCTATTTCTTAAAGATACATGGCCCACCGATGTGTCCAAGTCAAACACTATGAGGACATAACAATACGACCAATCTGCCTACCAGAGTAGAGCGGAGCAGTTAGTGCCGTTAGTTACGCGTTAAAATGCAAAAGTCCTGTCGATGTCCACTTAAATATTGACAGCCGACTAAATGCCCTTTCGATACCGTTTTCGAATATTCCCTTCGGTAAGCAGATTCGGCG
>SNQJ01S0241069.1:0-13694 GCA_010110895.2 Picea sitchensis
GACAAATGGGCAGACAGAAAGAACGAACCAAATTTTGGAAGATATGTTGCGTATGTATGTAATGGACCAACATAAATGTTGGGAAGAGTTCTTTCCACTAATAGAATTTACATAAAACAACAACCATCAAAGTACCATTAAGATGGCACCATTTGAGTTTATTTACGGGAGACCATGTCGAACACCATTGAGCTAGGACCGACTTGAGGATAGGATCTTGGTAGGACCATAAGTGATCCAATAAATGGAAGAACAAATGAAATCTATAATAAAAATGATTAAATAAGCGTTAGATCGACATAAGAGTTATGTCGATGTGCATCGCGTTGATCGCAGTTATGAATTTGATGACCGAGTTTTCTTGCAGGTCAAACCAAACAAGAGTTCGATCAAGTTTGTAAAAGGTGCTAAACTCCCTCCTAGGTTTGTGGGACCTTTCGAAGTTGTGGAAATGAAATGACCCATGGCTTATCAACTAGCCTTGCCTGATTCTTTGAGGTGTATGTACGATGTATTCGATGTATCTGATTTGAGACATTGTATTAGTGATCCTACACATATGTTTGGACATGAGTGATTTTTAGGTGTCAAACGAGGGTTCTCTCATGGTGGAGCCAATATTCATTTTGGACCACCGCATTTGAAAACTATGACATCGAATAGTCGATAAGGTCAAGGTCCAGTGGGACAATTATAGTCCACACTCGGCTACCTGGGAGGACGCATATGATATGCGTCAATAATTTCCTTACTTGTTTGATAGATTAGACATATAGATCTTGTCAGATACTTTTATTTACTTCATTTTATATACTGTACAACTTTGGGACAAATTTTAAAACAAGAAGGGGTGTATCTAACATCCCGCTCTACTGAGCACATGTTATCGACTTATTCTTTAAGGACACTTGCATGCAAGTGATCTAGTTATAGTACAGTGTTATTTGTTTTGAATATGCATTTTCATTTGTTTCTACTACCAGTAACGTTGCAGGCTAACCACATGGTTTCTTCGGTATTGATGTTAATGCTCCTGTTGATTTTGGTGGTGCCATCTTCTTCTGCGACATTGGTTTCAACTTCCAACTAGTTCTGGAACTTGTTTCTGAACTTTGGATTTGTAACTTCGGCTTCAACTCTGTAACCTCATCTTCAGCTATGTAACTTCATATCTAGGCTCAGTAACAAAATCTAAATGAAAATAATGTTTTGCTGGTATCCCTTCACTTTATTTTACACTACATTGTCAAATGTAGCTTACCCTTTGTGCCTAAAGTTCCCATCTAATCCACTAGTGGTTGCCATTCATTACATGTTTTAAGGCTTCATTACTCCATATCTTCGACAATTTATCCATTCAATTCTGTAATCTATCACAATCTTCTGCATTGAATTTTACGTGGTGCCACTACTTCACCGTCATTGTATCTATTTATTGCACATTCTGTCATGGAGTGTCTTAAATGATCTTAGTTGTCATCTCTACAATAACATCTCTTTTTGTGACCTATTCCTTATGTGCAATATTTTTCTTCTATGTAATCTTGCTTCATTTGTCGGTGTGTCCTTCTACTTAGTTTTCTTTCATCTGTGATAATTTTCTTCTTTTCTTCTTTTCCTCTTTACCTGCTAACCTAAACTTCTTCGATTTATTAACCTTCGCCTCCTTTCCTAAACCCGTTTCATATGTTTTCCAATTTTACTTGATATTTCTTTATTTTTCTATCTTTTCTACCTATATTACACTATAATACAAGTTAATCTATGCAACTTCTCTAGTGCGTGGAAGGACAATCATCCCTATACAGTTTCAGCTGACTCTCATTCACTATTCCTTCCACAACTTTTCCATCCAACTATTCTAACTAAAAAACACCTGCGTCAGTCGTATGTCTCATCACATATGGTCCTATCCAGTGCATCCTGAACTTTCTTGGGTGTTGTAAGAACTCATTGTCATAGAATAGTACTAGATCACCTTTATGTAACTTTTTATGCTTGATGTGTCTATCATGCCATGACTTTTCTCTTTCCTTTTGTACTTGTTGATGGAACACTACAATAAATCAATCTTCCTCTAACACTAGTAATTGTGATAGCCTTTATTATATTGTGTCACAATCTGTAAGGTCTTTCATTGCAGCAATGCATAGACTCAGTACAAGAAACTCCATGGGAATTACTACTTCATGTCCATACGCTAATCTAAAGGGTGTATGTCATGTCAGCTTCTTGCATGTAGTTCTATAGGCCCATAACACTGCAGGGATTCTTAAGTCCCAGTCATCTTGTCCTACGTTGCACACCTTGGTCAATGCATTCTCCAGTATCTTATTGAATGCCTTCATGGTGCCATTTTCTTACAGGTGGTATGGAGTTCTATTTTGATGTAGTATCTGAAACTCTTTTTTCAATGCTGCAATTGTTTTGTTCAAAAAGTGAGTCCCCTGATTGCTCATAAGTACTTTAAGACACCCAAACTGATCTAATATGGGGTGACCTTGATATCAACATGATCTGGTTCTAGGTTCACTTAATGAAAGTATCAGTTATAAGATCGTTTTAATTGAACTTGACTCCATCAAAGGTGAACATATGTTCTTACGAAAGGCTTGAATCCAAATTGAATATAACTTGGTGAATTTGTTGTTAGTCTCATAATCCATTACTTAATAAAATTAACAATCATAATTGTGGAATTAAAAACATGCATAAGAGAACATGAGACAATATCAACACATAAAGTAAGAGATCACCGAATTGTTAACGAATCTCACCAATATGGATACGTCTCTGGATCCGCTAGAATACTAATTGCTTCATTATCCTTCCTTTAACAAGGATGAAATATTCTCACAAAATGTGGCACATTTCTTTAGACACCAGAAGGATGACATTCTCCCAAAATGGGCTTGAATCTCCCAAAAGGGTCTTACATACAAACCAAAACCACGAGTTCTTATTTATCTCCTCAAATAACTCTCCAAAAGGGCCTCCAAAATATCCTCCCAATCTCTCCCAATAAAGGGGTTTAAATATTTTTTCCTAGCTCCATAACCAAAAAGACAAGATCCATAAATTTAGGATCCAATGACTACTCAAGGAAAAAAATGAGAAAGGACATTAACTTCATCCTTGAGACTAGGAATCCACTTGTAATAAAGTGAGGAAAATTCCAAGCCAACCCATGAGACCCTTAACTTCCTCCTTAAGACTAGGAAGCTAATTTGTGAGTTGGTTTCTCACATACAACTAATTTCCTCTTGAAAGTAAGAAACTAATTTTTGATTTGGATTCTCACATAAAACTAATTTTCAATTTTTACAAATAACACGTGAAATTTCCACTCACTTCGAGTATTCCCTTTTTTTCCCCTTAAAATTAGTAAACCAATTTGTTAGTTGGATTCTCTCACAAAAATAATTTCCATTTTTACAATTAAATGAATAATACGTGAGATTCTCAAACTAACTTCAAGCATTAATCATTTTTCAATGTGCATAACTAATACATGAGTTTCTCATACTTATTTTTTTGTGACTAGGGGAATCGGTAACGCCGACAGTATCGTACTCACATGACATAGGGTTGAATCCTACCGACTGCCTTATAACCCCTAGGGAGAATCACACCGCCCACAAGCACACCTCCGGATAAATCAGGGTGAGAATTGACCTTGAGACCTCTTTTACATATTTCCTTCCATTTACACGACACTTGCCAATCGGTCTACACCCCTGTGGGCCTCAAACTTATTTTAAGTATTAATAATTTTTACAATTTAATTAATTCATTCATGAACAATAATTAGTCTTTCCCACCTATTATCAAAATTTTTAATGATTCATCCCATGGTGTGAAAAGTAGGAATTTTCCATGTGGAGATCCTCTTGGATCAAACCTCCCCACAAAAATCACTTTTGATCCTCCAAAAGTATAGAGAGGAATTGTAACTTGAATATCCGCAACCAACTTCTAGGAAGAGCCTTACACTCCACGATGCACTTCCCTGCTTCTTGATCTGCATAAAAAATGTTTTTGAAAAGGCCACACCCTTATTCTCCTTCACCTTTGTACTTCATAATTAGGATGTCGATGCCAACACTTGCACCAATGAAAATATGCAACTGATTCCTTGATCTGCATAACAAATGTCTTGAAATGTCGCACCCTTCTTCTCCTTCACCTTTGTACTTCGAAATGAGGATGTTGATGGAAACAATTGCATCAGTGAAAACTTCTATATAACATTACATGATCACAATTTCAAAGTAATGTCATACTTTGCAAGAGTTTATAAAACACTCATGGTCAAGTTTACAATGATTGCCAAAACAAGCCTAGGAAGAATAATGCCTTCTCACTCAATAGTTAATATAATACCCATTACAGTGTTGCCAAAACAATCCTAGAAAAAAAAATTCCTTCTCACTCAACAGTGTCTATAAGACCCATTACAGTGTTGTCACAATAGGCCTAGGAAAAACAGTGTCTCTCACTCAACAGTGGCTACAAGACCCATTACAATGTGCCAACAAGGCTTACAAGGTTTAGGCATAGAAAACAATGCCTCTCACTCTCATCATCACTTTCAAGAGTGGCTAATTACAAAATTTTACATCATTAAAATTAATGTGAATACCCCCCAAATTGTTCTTAAAATCCCCCCATTACAAACATGTGCACATAATAAACAAGGAAAATTCTATCATCATGACACTCGTCTTGCAATTCTGAGACTTTTGACTATAAACATGGCCACTTTTCGACGAAGTGCCAAAATGGCCTTATCAGCACCACACTACCTTGCTTTGCATGTAAAGGCTCAAATGATGAATTTCCTGCAGTTTCAGATCTTCCTGCCTTGTTGCAGCACTCAACGATCACCAAAGGCTGCAATATACATCCATCCATTTGCAATTAAAAAAAAAAAAAAGACAAAACCATAATGCATAAATATTACATTAGTTTGTGTGCCAAAGAGCTCAAAGTGTTGCTCAAATCACAACATACACAACACCAACAGATCCTTCTTGTCATTCTGCAACTTTTGACTGTAAACTCGACCTATTCTGAAAATTGCAACTCTTCCTCGAAAAACATGTCAAGCATTAATGACAAAAGTGGGCTTCTTACATCACCCCAAAAATCCGCTACTTGGATCCAAATTATGACTACACTAGTGGATTCTTTGTGAAAAATCATGCAAAATGACTATAATTTCGTCAAATTCTAACATTGTCACTTCTAGACCCCCCTAGGCTCTCTACCTCGATTTGTGTGCCATGAATTAATGACAAAAGTGGGATTCTTCCATGAGCCCTAAAAATACACTGTCAAGATCCAAATTCTAACTGCACCAATGCATTTGTGGTGAAAATTTGTGAAAAAATGAATGTACTTTCGTCCAATTCCATCACTTTGACTTATGGACCCCCCTGTGCTCTTTGCCTTGAAATGCATGCCAAACAAGTCATACAACTTGCATTGAATGATTCCACATATCTTGAAATGCATGCTAGTAATATGTTGACATCACTGTCATCTTTCAGGCTGCAAGTTGGACACATGGCACCTCCTAGGGGTTCCACGTGTCACTTTTCCATTGGGTTGTTTGGTAGCCCAAAAATGAAAAATTGACATGCCACATGGAAAACTCTCATACTTCCACATCATCATGCTAATACCAACTGTGTTCCACGTTGTATGATGATGCCATCCTATACGACATGCCACATCATCGTATGGTTAGCACCACATCACCGTGTACGATTTGTTGACTGTGCATAGGACTGCCATGTCATTAGTGTTGTGACCACCTGCATCAACACCACATCATCCTATATGGATCTGCCATTTCATTGTATGATCAATGACACATAACCTTGTACGGTCTGCTGAATATGCACATGAATGCCACACCATCGACCTAGTCAGTGACACATCATCTTGTACATATCTACCACGTCAGCGGTATGGTGTGTCACGTAAGTGACCTAGTCAGCGCCATGTCGGCGGTTCGGTTAGTGCCACATCATCGATCTAGTCAGTACCACATCATGCTGACATCATCTACAACATCACAAATGTACTGCCTAGTTAGCCACCACATCATGCTGACATCATTGGCCCAGTCAGTGCCACATTAGTTTTACGGCCTAACACATCAACTTGTATGACCTGACATGTTGTACGTATGGATGACATGTGGCTTCCTCTCATGCTGGAACATCATCATTTTGAGGTCATCATTGTACAATCTTCCAAATTAGCATGTTGACTTCATGCTGACGTCAACACTGTATTAATTTCGCCAGTTTTGCCTACTTGTCAGAAAATTCAAATGGTCATAATGTTGTCACTGTAACTCCATTTGTTGAGTCGTTTCACCATTGGAAAGGTCTCGATGATCTCTTTGACATGACATTAGTTTCGTCTAATTCTGGACATTTTTATTTTTGAGCTATTTTGGAGCCCCATAGCTCGGTTACTCAAAATGGGATATGCAAGGACCTTATTTTATATCCCAAGAGGCTTAAAATATCATTGTGTTGCATGAATAAGTGATTTACCATGATGTCTACGATCAATTAACTCAAAACTTCTACCCATCCTTTCAGTCATCAAGACGAATAGGTCTTCCTTCTTAAGTTGTCTCTTTGTCTGTAGTTGGCTTTCATCCTATAGCTGGCTTCCTTTCTGAGCTACTTGGTCGGCTCGTTCCTTCACAAGTTTTTTCCCAACTTTCTTTTCCTTCTTGGGACATAGCTCTGGATGGAGTTTCCTACATGTGGCTTCCTAATCTCCACCCAGGTTGTAATGGGTGCAATGGTTCTTCTTCCTAGTTGCTATAACCTTCTTGTACAAAGCCATTCTTTTCCAACACTTGGAAATAACATGGATATTCATACCATAAAACGTACATTGTTTTATATTCCATAAAATTTTATTTACATTGCCAATTTGTTTGTAATCAAAAGGAACATTTGAATAGTGACACTTTTTATATCTTGCTTGGTTGTCTCGGGTGTTGTTCTTGCGATGAGATCTTGCCTTAGCACTTCCTTTGAAGTACTCATATCCCTTTGGAGATGGCTCATAATCACGATCATCAGAATGATATGATTTTCTCTCATCCCACACTGATTCGGTCTCATCACTTGAAGACTCACTTGCTTCTGTTGTTTTGGAGTCCTCTTCATCGATTGTCTTGGAGTTTCTTTCCTAATTGGTTTTGGAGAATTCTCTAACCTCTTCTCTCACATAGCCCAATATTTCATATCAAGGTAATTCCACCACTTATATGGTATTCACAATGCCTTGGCCATTACCTCTAAGGCCTCTTTATTCATACCCCATCTTCTTCATTAGCTTCAAGCCAATCCCTGTAGTGTGCTTTTCAAAAGCACCAAAATCATCATCATAATGAGAAGAAAATGAAACTAAAGGAGTATTGTTTACCTCAATTACCAATTTTGAATAAAATGTGGGGGATGTATTTTCTAATCCTTTGTCTCCTTACAAATTTGTCAGAGCCTCTTATGTGGCTTGTAATCGAAGTCACAATCTATGATTCTATTCCTCTACATCTTGCAACATTTCTTCAACTTGGCATTCTCCGCTTGAATTCTTTGGTTGATTTCATGTATCTCATTGAGCTATTCCTTCTTTGGTGTCTTTTCCATCTTGTATTCAACACCTTCAATCCTTTTCAATTAGGCTCTGATACCAAACTTGACTTGATCTGGGGTGACCTTGATATCAACCTGATTTGGTTCTAGGTTCACTTAATGAAAGGATCAATTCTAATATTGTTTTAATTGAACTTGACTGCATTAAAGATGAACAAATGTGACTATGAAAGTCTTGAATCCAAATTGAATATAACTTGGTGAATGTGTTTTTAGTCTCATAATCCATTACTTAATGCACTTAACAATCATAATTGTGGAAATAAAAACATGCATAAGAAAACATGAGACAAGATCGACACATAAATCAAGAGATCACCGAATTGTTAACGAAGTTCACCAATATGGCTATGTCTCTGGATCTGTTGGAATATGATTCGCTTCCTTATCCTTACTTTAATAGGGATGAAATATTCTCACAAAATGTGGCACATTTCTTTAGACACCAGAAGGGCGACAGTCTTCCAAAAAAGGCTTACATACAAAACACAAGAATGAGTGATTTTTTCTCTCCTCAAAGTGCTCTCCAAAAGAGCCTCCAAAAGGGCCCCCAAAATATCCTCCCAAGCTCTCCCAATAAATGGGTTTAAATAATTTTTCATAGCTCCATAATCCAAAAAGACAAGATCCCTAAATTTATGATCCAATAACTACTCAAGGAAAAAAATGAGAAAGGCCCTTAGCTTCCTCCTTGAGACTAGGAATCCACTTGTAATAAAGTGAGGAAAAGCCCAAGCCAACCCATGAGACCCTTAAATTCCTCCTTAAGACTATGAAGCTAATTTGTGAGTTGGTTTATCACGTACAACTAATTTCCCCTTAAAACTAGGAAACTAATTTATGAGTTAGATTCTCACATAAAACTAATTTCCCATTTTTATAAATAATACGTGAGATTTCCACTCACTCTAAGTATTATTTTTTTCCCCTTAAAATTAGGAAACTAATTTGTGAGTTGGATTCTCTCACAAAACTAATTCCATTTTTATAATTAAATGAATAATACATGAGATTCTCAAACTCACTTCAAGCATTAATCATTTTCCCAATGTGCATGACTAATACATGATTTTCTCATACTCATTTTAAGTATTAAACATTTTTACAATTTAATTAATTCATTCATGAGCATTAATTAGTTTTTTCCACTTATTATCAAACTTTTTAACAATTTATCCCATTGTGTGCAAAGTAGGAATTTTCCATGTGGAGATCCTCCTGGATGACAAACCTTGTAACTATGTTCTCTAATAAAATTAGCGCAAATATATCCACACTGCAATGTGTAACTGGTTCTTCCTATGCCCATATTTTCAAGTAGCATGTCTCGGTAATTATGTACCTGGCTCAAGTTTTCCTCACTAGTGGATTAATTTATCTAAGAAAATCCATTTCCCATTTGTCAAATTCCTACAAGGTAATTTGCAGATTCAAATGCATCTCATCCCTTCGCGATGGTCTTCCTACTCTCTGGAAAACATCACAAGTTTTATAATGCTCCTTAGCATCCTTGTGGAGGGTAGGCCACCATAGCCCTACTTACAAGATCTTGTGCACTTCCATATTTCCTGCATAATGTCCTCCTACAATTCCATCATCTACCTCTACTAGGATCATTGGTTTTTCGTGTTCTAGCACACATCGTCGCAGTATCCCATCTATTCCTAACTTGTATAAGTTTCTTGCAATCAATTGATAATCTGTTTCTTTAACCACTAGTTGTTTCTTTTGTTCTACTGTCATGTTGGATGGGGCCACTCCTATGCTTAAAAATTGAACAATTTCTGCAAAGTGGTTATCTATCAGTTGAATTGGGAATAAATGTGCATCTGGTAAGCGATCATCTAGGTTTCTTGCATCTTCTCCCAATGTCAGTATCCATGACAAATGTTCTGGTCCTGCATCAGTTTCCCTGGTTTCACATTAACTTTGAAATCATTATCCTAGAACAACAATAACCATCTGTAGAATCTCCCCCCCAACACTGGCTTCTTCACTAGATATCTAAGTGCAGAGTGGTATGTATACATCTTGAAATGGGATCCCAACAAGTAGTGTCTAAACTTCTACAATGAATAAACCATTTCCAAGCCTTCCCTTTATGTCGTAGTGTAATTCTTCTCAGCGGTCGACAACTTCCTGCTAGCAGATACAATTGGATGGTCTATCTCTCCCTCTCATGGATGGGATAACATTGCACCAAGTGCTATCGATGATGTGTCCACATGAACATGAAATTCTTTCTTCCAATATGGGAACATCATAATGGGCACAATTACTAACTTTTGTTTCAATACGTCCCAACCCTTTTGAAATTATTCATTCCACTGAAACTTAGCTTCTTTCTTCAATAACTTCTCCATTGGAACTGTAATCTATGTGTGAACTTTAAAAAAATTCCTATAATATTTGGTATGGACCAAAGTTGTTCTCAACTATATCACTGATTCAGGTGGTGGAAGATTAAAAATTAATGCTATATTGGTAGGATCAATGAACAAACCCTACTTGCATACCACATGACTTGACAATATCCTAGATGGTGCGCATAAAACACATTTCTTATAATTTAATGAAATACGATATTTTCTACATCTATCAAGTATCTATGTGATCTATCAAACATCTATGTGATCCTTCAAGAGGTTAAAGATAGCCAAATAATCTAAGTACACTTCAAGAAACTTATGAATAAACTCCTTAAATGTTGTGACTACTACTGCAGAAAACACAGGAGGTGCATTATTTAACCCAAACGAAATTACTATGTATGAGAAGCTTCCCCATTCTGTCACAAATCTCATCTTATGTCTTTTTTTCAGTGCAATATTTATCTGATGGTATCCTTAAAATCCATCGGTGAACGAGTAGGCCTCCTACCCGCCTATGTTTTCTAATACTTCATCTGTAAAGGGGGTTGGAAATGGGTCATGCAAACAAGCATCATTCAACTTCCTTAAGTCTACAAAAATTCTAATACCCCGTGTTTTCTTATCTTGAACGACCATTGGAATTATCTATTTGGACTCTGTGACAGGTTCAATTATACCAACTCTTATCATTTTTTCAATCTATTCTTTCACTTTTTCCTTGTACTTCGAATTCAATATGTAAGGGCTCTATCTTGTTTATCCTCTGGTTTTAAAGGGATCTTCATCTCGCCCAATTCTCCAACTATTCACTTCATCTATGAAATTTTTGTCGGAAAAAGATCTTGATAGTCACGCAATAAGTATGCAATCTTTTCCACATTCTCATCATTCCAGTAATCCCCAATGTTTTCAAACTATGGCTTCTCCTTCGTGCCAATGTTCACTTTTTTCACTCTTAACGGCTTCACATATGCGTCGGATTCAAGTGTTGGAACTATTATGTTGTGCTCCCCTTTAGTCTCTAGTACCTATACATTTCTTGGGTCCTCTTTTTCTTGGTCTTCCTCGATAACATTATAACATTCTAACAATTTATGGAATGGCATGGACTCTCTGTGTGCACTACATATAGGTACTATTTCTACTTGAACTTTGTCCATAATTTTTTTACCTATAATGACTTGTACAAATGCATCTACGAAAAGTGACTCATCTACAAAATTAAATGTTATCTTAAATTTTCGTGTGAGCTCTTCCCAGTCCAATGTCCCCCTGTGCATTTCTAGCTCTAAATACTAGTTCCTTGGAACTGTCTCTACCATATGTATGAACTTATGTGTCCATTCTTTCTTCAACACTTGAATCCATGTTACAATACATCGTGTAACATGATCCTTTAGATCGTTCATCCCTGTATACTTGTGCATCCTTTATTTTCTTCCAAATCTGATCAGCATCAACTTTTTACAATGTTTCCAATCCTTTATCCCTTCCTTGTGGGTTTTTGACCATCTCGCTAGAGTTTATCTCATTGCAACATCTCTGTTGTGATCACACACAAATAACGAGTAATGCGAGCACATCTTCTAGTCGAAACTTCATGCAACTGGTGCTTCCAGTGTTCAAGTCCTTTCTCTGAGTCTAATGCACAAGAGCTTATGCTTCTCCAACTAAGAAAACCATCTATGGTGGAATTGATGTAATCATCCATTTGCATTGTCATATTATATAAGTTATCAATTTCCTTTCTCGCGGGCTCCACATATCTTCTTGCCTCCATAGGGTCTAATGGCACAGTGACCTTTAAGCCTCCTCCTTCAAAAATCATCTAGCTTTTCTTCAAGTTAATGATCGTCTGATTGTCAAAGGCCCAATCCATTCCAAGAAAAGATGGATACAGATAATTGTACTCATGTCAATATCCTGATTGGTATTATATTATGTTGGTTATCCAATCTCAACTGAAAAATTGAACAAACTAGCTTCGGTTTCCCCATCATCTCCCATGTCTGTCTTGGAAGAACATTGACATCTGATCCTAAATCTAAGATGACAGTGTCCATGTCAAATTATTCTATCTGCACACTTAATCTAAACTCTCGGTTGGTCCTCTTATTGCACAAGACTTGGTTCACTTCCTTCTGTGTCATAGGTACTTCTCTATCTTATGCACATTGATTAATCATTCCACATAGTGCATTCAACGTTGTTTCATCCTACATCAACTCTAAAAATGTATTTATAAATTATTTCAGAGTATTTACCTTTTCGACCGGCCTTTTTGGAATAATGCGATCATAAACTGATGGAATATCATATATTGGCAGTGTCTTTGATGTTGATGCTATCCATTTCGGTCCTAGTATCTCCTTATTTGCTTGTTGATAGGTTTATTTGTCTTTCTACGGATTAAATGTTGGCATGGGATCGACTACATTCCTTTTCCATTATTCAACTCCCTTTCCCTTCTCTATCACATATGGTCTAGTTCTCATCCCACCGCATGTAACAACTGCTACTCTAGGTTGATCGTTACGTTCCTCAGTGGCTATCATCTTTAGGTTTTGGTTCTGATTTGGATGTTGGTTCTGATGTTGGTTCTGGTTTTCATTTTATATCGCTTGCCACTTCTCTATTAGTTGAGGAAAGTCCTTTGTCGCATGATCCAAGGATTTGCAACATGTGCACGTCGTGTAAGGATTCAAGAAATCTCTTTCTAAATGTCTCGGTTGATTGCAGTTATAAAAAATTATTGTTCCTCTGCCTCCTCGACCAAATCCTCCACATCCTCGGCCTCTTCTAAATCCCCCACGTCCACCCTGGTTAAATCCTCTTAGATTTTTTTACTGTGGAACCCCTTTTTTCGCTGTGAGACTTTATTCCTAGATTTTGTACACATATGAAGTGCACTCTCTCATTAGGTCTAATGCACGACAATCTTTCTCATCATCTCCTAACAATTTCAAAAAATTACAGAATAAATTTCTTGTTGTACTTTGATACTTCTGCAGTAAGGAAAATTTAGTCAAATGATGTCCCATGTCTTACATATCTCATAATAGCCTACTCCTCCTGCCAATGGGTTTGGTGCTCCTGTGTCCATATACTCTACGAATGTTGGACATTCTTCCTTTTGATGACATTTTGTCTTACATGTTATACACCAAACATGTTCATGTTTTTTGTTTTCCTTCGCTATCTTTGATAATTGATTTCTTAGCACAACCAACTGTGATTGTACTTGTGCCATCTCCTACAAGAGATGCTTCCAATTTCATCGTGATTTCCAATTCTTCCGGCTACGATGTGACCCTATGTTATGTCAATGGACAATGAATATGTGGTAATAGACCTACAATAACCCATTCTCAATGCTTGTCATTAGGAATATAAAAGGTTAATCGACCCATCACATCCTTAAATATTTGGTCATAATCCCACACTATCTCATTATTCACTTCCTTAATCTGTTTCAGCTCTGTAATATATTGCAATTCAAATTTCAACTTCTTGAATTCCTTTAACAATGCTTGTCCAATCTCTGCCAAAGTTCTTGATTTTCTGGATGGTGTAGTTGTCTCATACTTCATATACCATAGCAGTGAAAAACCTTTGAATGCCATGACCAATT
>SNQJ01S0241070.1:3112-13496 GCA_010110895.2 Picea sitchensis
ACAACATTCAAAACAAACGAAGGGTTATATGAATGGCTTGTTATGTCATTTGGCTTAACAAATGCATCAAGTACCTTCATGAGGTTGATGAATGAAGTCCTAAGGGAGTTCATCGGAAAATTTGTCATTGTGTATTTGGATGACATACTGGTTTTCAGTAAAACAGTGGCAGAGCATCTGAAACATTTGGCTACAATGATGCAGAGGTTACAGCAGGAGAAGCTATTGGTAAACATGAATAAATCCTCATTCATGAAGACAGAGCTTATTTACTTGGGATTTTTTATTTCTGCAGATGAGTTGAGGATGGATCCAGATAAGGTGGAGGTAATCAAGAATTGGCCATCACCGAAGAATACCTTTGAGGTGATAAGTTTTCACGGATTGGCTAGTTTCTACCGAAATTTCATTAGGAATTTCAGTGGAATTAGTGCACCAATGATGGACACAGTGAGAAAAAGACACAAATGTTTTCTCTGGATAGAAGAGGCTGAGAAGAGTTTTAATCTATTGAAGAGGAAGATCACGGAACAACCAATTTTGGTGTTGTCGGATTTCCAAAAGACATTTCAAGTGAAATGCGATGCAAGTGGGTTTTCAATAGGGGAAGTCTTGAGTCAGGAAGACAAACCGATAGAATACTTCAGCGAGAAGCTGAATGAAGCAAAGGTGAAATACTCCACTTATGATAAGGAGTTTTATGCTATTGTTCAGGCATTGAAGAAATGGAGAAATTACTTGATCCTGAGAGAATTTGTCTTATACAATGATAATCATGCACTGCAATTTGTGACTCAACAGGAGAAGTTGAATCAGAGACATGTCAAATGGGTTGAGTACATGCAAAATTTCACTTTTGTGATTAAACACATTTCTGGTACTGCTAATAAAGTTGTTGATGCTTTGAGCAGGAGCTGTTTGTTGTTGCAGGAGTTTAAAGTCAAAACGTTGGATTTTGATGATCTTAGGGACATGTACAAGGATGATCCAAATTTTAAGGAGGCATATCAAACAACTGAGAATCCAATTCTCAGTGATAAAAGCCAATGGAAAGAATACATGATCCAGGAAGGATTACTATTTAAAGGTAATCAGCTGTGTATTCTGAAATGCTCCATGAGGGAGAATTTGCTGAAGGAAAAACACAGTGGAGGATTGGAAGGACACTTTGGCCATGACAAGACGTTCACAAAGTTTAATGAGTCACATTTTTGGCCAGGAATGAGAGAAGACGTCAAGAGATTTGTAGACAGATGCAAAATTTGCCAGCATTCGAAGGGAAGGAAGAAGAATGCGGGGTTTTATCAACCCTTTCCCATACCTGAAAGGCCATGGGATGCAATCAACATGGATTTCATAATGGGGTTGCCAAGAACACAAAGAGGTTTTGACTCGATCTTTGTGGTGGTGGATAGATTTTCCAAGATGGCACACTTCATTCCATGTCAGAAGACCAGTGACACAACTCACATTTCGAATCTGTTTTTCAAAGAAGTCCTTTGACTTCATGGCTTACCAAGGAATATAGTTTCAGATCGAGACACCAAGTTCATAGGGCACTTTTGGAGGACCTTATGGAAGAAGTTGGGAACTAACTTGTCATTTAGTTAAGCTTATTATCCTCAGACGGATGGACACACAAAAGTGGTGAACAAAAGTTTGGGAGACTTGCTGAGAAGATTGGTGATAGAACACCACAGCCAGTGGGACAACATATTACCACAGGCAGAGTTTTCTTATAATGACTCAGTTAACAGAAGCACAGGGCAGAGTCCATTTCAGATTGTTCATGGCATACATCTGAGGGGAATTTCTGAGCTAAGAGATTCAGAACAGATTTCAATTAGGAGTGCTAGTGCAGAAGATTTTGCAGAGGTGATGAGGCAACTTCACAGCCAGGTGAAGGAGAGTTTGCAGAGTTTGAACCAAGAATATAAGCGCAGAGCTGATTATCACAAGAGAAAAATTCAATTTGAGGTTGGTGATTTGGTTCTAGCACATTTGAGAAAGGAAAGGTTCCCGAGAGGAACATATAACAAGCTGAAAATGAAGAAAATCGGACTGTGTAAGGTCTTGAAGAAATTCAGGGAGAATGCTTATGAGATTGAATTACCCGATGGGATCAGAATTTCTCTGATATTCAATATCTCAGAGTTGTACCCATATAAGGCTGAGGAAGCAGGGATAGGAAATGAGCAGCTAGTGATCCAGTGGACAAAGCAGATGCCAGTTGCAAAAAAGCCGCAGATGGAGCGCATACTGGACAAAAGGGTGAGCAAGAAGACCAGGCAGAAGCAATACTTTGAGTATTTGGTCAAGTGGAAGGGTCATCCAGTTGAATATGCCAGTTGGGAAAATGAAGCAAAGATACAGAAGCATGGACAGAACATGCACGAGCTCATGGATAGGAGCCCATGAAAATTTTCAAGCGAGGGAGTATGATGCAGGAGCATCTCAAGAGAGCCAACGCAGAGGCAAAAGACAGCTGGAAAAGCGCCCAACACAAATTTTGAAATATCTTGAACCATTATTGAAACATCAAGTGGAGGCGCACTTGTATAATGTAAATGGACCTTGAGCGCTTTTCTCTCATCCTTAGTAGGTAGAAGGCATTTATAGTAGTTAATGGAGGTAGATAGAATTGAATGTTAGATTAGACAGTTTTAGAGTGCAAGAGGGAAACGAGATATAGACACCCTCATTGTATATTGTAACATAATTCTGGAGAGCATAGAAGAGAAGGAGAGAGAGTTGGGTACCAGACTCCATGTACAGAAGTTCTGAATTAATAGAAGAAAGATGTGATTCAGACTGATGGTGTCCATGTATTCTCTGTGTATGCATCTTTGAATGTTATGCTCATGAATGTTTTTACTCTTTCTGTCATGCAATTGCTTTTATGCTATGTATGAATGATTTTTTGTTGAATGTTTGAAATCTGAGAGAGAGAGAGTGAGAGAAATGAATTTCAATTGTTTCTCTATCTGAGCAAGAGTTCCTTCAAGGAGTGCAGTTGAATTGTCTACAAGGAGTGCGTCGACAAGGTGTTCAGAGGTTGCCTCTGAAAGCTCAAGAGAGAAATCGTTTGTTCTCATTTCCACAGAAGTGCAGTTGGCATAGGAATTGTGCAAGAGGTGCACAGGCCAAGTGAAGTCTTAGGGTTGTGGACCTGAGTGGAGTATGGAGAGACTACTACTGCAGGTGTGCACAGAGTTGAAGGATTTCAACACTTGGAAGTGTTTGAAAGCTTGCTGCAAGGAGTGCATGCAAGGGTTTTACTAAAAGACGCAGAGCTGTGGAAATCTTAGAAGGATTTGAAACTTCGAAGGATTTGAAGGAAAGAATGAGGCCAAGTACTTTAAAAGGTTGAAGGAAAGTGTAGCAACAAGGGACCGCAGGAGGATAGATTCCTGGAGGAAGAACGAACGGTTGGAATTCTCTGAGGAGAAATTATGAAGTCCCGTGAGCCGTTTGATCTCGCAGAGGAGCAGGGAAGTTATAACGAGTGTTGTGAAAGGTTCCAAGATCAGGAGGAGTAGGACCATAGATCCAAGCCACAAGGGTCGTTGGATCTACACATGGATTTCTATATGAAGGTTTTGCAGGTTGAAGTCCTGTAAACTTTGCAATGGGAATCGCGAAATCACAAAACGCGAAGTCCCGAAAGAAAAAAGGGTTGTGTGGGCCACAGAGGAGTCAACGAGTGGACAGGTGGCGTACTCTTGACAAAAAGTTAATTCTATTGACCATTTTGGGGTTTCGTGGGGTGAAGTCCCAAAACCTTTGCATTAGGATTCACGATATCATGAATTCCAAAGTCTCGATGGAGTAAAGGGGTGTTGAAAGGTCAACCTTGTGAGCGTGTCGAAAATTTAGGAAATCGAGTTTCAGAAATTAAGGGAACAAGTTGCTTGACACCGCGATCGCCGAAATCGCGATAAGGAAAAGTCCGAAAGAGAAAATGGAAGGGTCAGCGTTGACTGTTTTCGGGTCTCAGGGATTTGAGAGACAGACGCTCGACCGCCGGATTCACGAAGGCGCGAAAGTCCGATCCCCTGAAGTATAAAGGGGATTTCTCAAAGTTAAGTGTGGGTGTAGGTTTCCCGAAAGGGAAATAGAAGACCCATTTCAAAATTCTTCAGGCTAGTGGTAAGGGAAAGATCCTGTTGACATGGACCTTCCAACCTGTGGGTTGAGGAGGGGGGTTGCATCAAAGATTCTTAAACTGATGGCATCAGGTGACATCTCTCATAAACCATTTGTTGAAATATGTGAAATGTGTAAAAATTACTCAAGGAGTAGAGCCAAAACAGGGAAGAATGTTCAATACCCTTATAATAGAAACTTAAAACCAATTAGTTCATGTGGTATCACAAGAGCAGAGATAGGGAACCTTCTAGAAAAATTCAAGACAGACATCTTAAGCACAATAGGTTCCCATTTGGATACCCTTAAACTCAAAAATAAATAGGAGGAGAAAAATGCAACAATGAACATATATTGCCCAAGATGCAGGAGGAAGCATTCGTCAAGGGAATGCCCATTAGATAACATTTCAGTTTGTGGCTTATGTATAGAAGGCCATGTGACTGAAACATTTCCATCATTGCCCAGATTATTAGCCATCTATAGGAGTGGATATCCTGGGGAGTCTTCTTATGCACCTAGGAGGCCATGGAAACCTAGGAATCAACCCACATACCTAGATCTATAGTCTCAAGTTCCACCCTATTATCAACAACAACAGTGGAAATCACTAGGTTGGGAAAACTGGTCTACTCAGTACCAACATCCTTGGATTCAAGCATGGAGGGGAGGACAGAAACAAGGAAATCCTCAAGCTCCACCTATCCATATGTCTAACCATCCTTATCCTCAGTTCACACCGAACACTCCACAACATTTTCTAGGTTTTGTTCCACCACCTTTACCTCCTATCCCACAACAACAACCGCTACAATTTCAAAATGCAAGCTCCCCGAGACCGAAACTATTACCGACACAACTAGTGCCGAATCCCAATAATAAGCCCCCTCAACCTCTTCACAATGTTGAGATGCAGGCCTTCCCGACATATGTTATTACTCATGTTCCATTATAGGAAATTCAACTAAGATAGGGAAAAGTTCTAGATAGGGAGAGACCTTCAATAGTCATCTAGGAAGAAGAAGAAGAAGAAACCACCAAACAACCCATGGATGACACTAGGTGGGATTATGTTATTATCTCAAAAAATCAAGAACCCAAGCTTCCCCAAAATGAACCTTTACAAATTACAAAGGTCCCTCCTTATCCAGACTGATTGGTAATCGAGAAACCTACCACCCAACCGGAATTTGACATTTTGAATGAATTGAAAAATATGTGTGTCAAGATTCCTCTGCTTCAAGCCATTAAAGACATTCCAATATACAATAAGGTAGTCAAATAATTTTGTATCAAGAAGCCAGGTAGGAAGAAAAAATATCCCCCTGCAGTACACTTGATAGGAGGACTTTCTGAATACATATTAGAGAAACCAAAACTAGCAAAATATGGGAATCTAGGAAACCTCGTAGTGACTATAACCATTAATGAGGTATCCATTGGAAACACTCTCATATACCTAGGGGCAACCATCAATGTTATGACTGCTACTACCTTGGAACAATTATAGTTACAACCTCTTCTTCAATCTACCCCAATCATTTTGGAACTAGCAGATAAGACTAGGGTTATACCTGAAGGAATTTTAGATGATATCATGGTTACTTTAGCCTCATGGGAGTGCCTCGTATATTTTCTCATCATTCATTCAAAGGATCCTACCATTTGTTGAAATATGTGAAATGTGAAAAAATTACTCAAGGAGTAGAGCCAAAACAGGGAAGAATGTTCAAGACCCTTACAATAGAAACTTAAAACCAATTAGTTCAGGTGGTATCACAAGAGAAGAGATAGGGAACCTTCTAGAAAAATTCAAGACAAACATATTAAGCACAATAGGTTCCCAGTTGGATACCCTTAAACTCAAAAAGAAATAGGAGGTGAAAAATGAAGCAATGAACATATATTTCCCAAGATGCAGGAGGAAGCATTCATCAAGGGAATGCCCATTAGATAACATTTCAGTTTGTGGCTTCTGTACAGAAGGCCATGTGACTGAAAAATTTCCATCATTGCCCAAATTATTAGCCATATATAGGAGTGGATATCCTAGGGAGTATTCGTATGCACCTAGGAGGCCATGGAAACCTAGGAATCAACCCACATACCCAGATCTATAGTCTCAAGTTCCACCCTATTATCAACAACAACAATGGAAATCACTAGGTTGGCAAAACTGGTCTACTTAGTACCAACATCCTTGGATTTAAGCATGGAGGGGAGGACACAACCAAGGAAATCCTCAAGCTCCACCTATCCATATGTCCAACCATCCTTATCCTCAGTTCGCACCGAACACTCCACAACGTTTTCCAGGTTTTGTTCCACCACCTTTACCTCCTATCCCACAACAACAACCACTACAATTTCAAAATGAAAGCTCCCCGAGACCTAAACTATTACCGACACAACTAGTGTCGAATCCCAATAATAAGCCCCCTCAACCTCTTCACAATGTTGAGATGCAGGCCTTCCCGACATATGTTATTACTCATATTCCATTATAGGAAATTCAACTAAGATAGGGAAAAGTTCTAGATAGGCAGAGACCTTCAATAGTCATCCAAGAAGAAGAAGAAGAAGAAACCACCAAACAACCCATGGATGACACTAGGTGGGAATATGTTATTATCTCTAAAAATCAAGAACCCAAGCTTCCCCAAAATGAACCTTTACAAATTACAAAGGTCCTTCCTTATCCAGACTGATTGGTAATCGAGAAACCTACCACCCAACTGGAATTTGACATTTTGAATGAATTGAAAAATATTTGTTTCAAGATTCCTCTGCTTCAAGCCATTAAAGACATTCCAATCTACAATAAGGTAGTCAAATAATTTTGTATCAAGAAGCCAGGTAGGAAGAAAAAATATCCCCCTGCAGTACACTTGATAGGAAGACTTTTTGAATACATATCAGAGCAGCCAAAACTAGCAAAATATGGGAATCTAGGAAACCTTGTAGTGACTATAACCATTAATGAGGTATCCATTGGAAACACTCTCATATACCTAGGGGCATCCATCAATGTTATGACCGCTAATACCTTGGAACAATTACAGTTACAACCTCTTCTTCAATCTACCCCAATCATTTTGGAACTAGCAGATAAGACTAGGGTTATACCTGAAGGAATTTTAGATGATATCATGGTTACTTTAGCCTCATGGGAGTACCCCTTATATTTTCTCATCCTTCATTCAAAGGATCCTACCAAAGTCCATCCCGTTATTTTGGGAATACCTTGGCTAGTCACAACCAATGCATTTATTGGTTGTAGAGAAAGAGAAATGGCCATCTCAAATGGTCTCTCTATCCAAAATCTCACCATTTACCCTCCATCTCAACCTATTATGGAGAATGTATGGTGGCTTGAGTTTCCATACAAGAACGAAGACTGGGAAGAACCTGTATTGCCTAGTGACCATGCAAGGGCACTTCAGGAGCATACAACAAAAAATGTGCTAAACAAGTTAATTTCTGCTATCACCTGTGTGGATTTTCTACAGTCTTTTCCCCAATTTGAGTACATGTTTGGGTAAGAATTTCAAGAACAATTAGACCCATCCATTTTTTATTTGACATATTTTATTTACGATATAGATGAGTTTGCCATGTCTTACACTATGCCCTACAAGATTAGTCCAGGGAAATGTTTACATATAAATTATGGGCTAGATGCAGACCAACAGAAACAATTAGTAGATATCCTTAAAGAACAATCAAGAGCATTTTCCCAGGAATACATTGACATGAAGGGTATACACCTTGACACATGCATCCATAACATATATACCCAGGGGGAAGTAACACCTGTTAGGCAACCCCAGAGAAGGATGAACCCAACACTCAAGGATATAGTCAAGGAGGAGATTCAAAAGTTTATAAATGTCGAATTTATCTATCCCATCTCCGATAGAAAGTGGGTATTCCCTCTTGTAGTGGTTCTAAAGAAAGTGACCGGGAAATGGAGAATTTGTGTTGATTTCTGGGAACTCAAAAAGGCCACTCTGAAAGACTACTTTCCTCTCCCTTTCATTGACCAAGTTCTAGATACCTTGTCTAGAAAGAATTATTTATCCTTTCTAGATGGGTATAATAGGTACAATATGATTCTTATAGCTCCTGAGGACCAGGACAAGACTACCTTTACTTCTCCTTGTGGCACCTATTCCTATAGAGTCTTATCATTTGGATTGTGTAATGCTCCTGCCACATTTCAACGAGCAATATTAGGGATATTTGTCGATATTATTCATGATTGTGTGGAGGTCTACATGGATGACTTCACAGTCTATGGAAACACTTACCAAGAAGCCTTAGACAACTTAGAAAATGTCCTCATCATATGCGAGGAAATGAACCTATCCCTAAGTCATAAAAAATGCAAAATGTTGTTAATGGAAGGAGTGGTTCTAAGACATCATGTTTCATCTAAAGGGATAAAAGTTGATCCTGAAAATATTGAGGTCATCGTCATACTTCCACCCCCCAAGAATCAAGAAGAGGTGAGAAGATTTCTTGGACATGCTGGATATTACTAGCAGTTTATTGAAAATTTTGCAAATATTGATGCACCTATGTTCGGATTATTAATAAAATATGTTGACTTTGTTTGGACTGAGCAGTGTCAAACTGCCTTTGAAACCCTGAAAGATAAGTTGTCTGTGGCACCATTTCGTAGAGGGCCCAATTAAACTCTCCCATTTCATATATCCACCGATGCCTCTGACACCACAATAGGAGGGGTATTAGGGTAGAAAGAGGACCAATAGTCCTATGCCATTTATTTTGTGAGCAAGAACTATTCCCTTCCGAGTTAAACTATACGGTTACTGAGAAATAATTCTTGGTAATTGTTCATGCTATTAACAAGTTTCATCATTACATTACAGGTTATGAAGTATTTGTACATACCGATCATTCTGCCATTAGGTTCCTCATTAATAAACCTATAACTAATGGTTGGGTGACCAGGTGGCTTTTTTTATTGCAAGAATTTAACATCACTATGCTTGACCAAACTGGAAAGGATAATGTAGTAGTTGAATTTCTTTCCCGAATAAAAAATGAGGATGATGATATCCCTGTAGATGATAGTTTCCTAGATGAGAACCTCTTTTCCCTTTCTATCAATACCCCACAGTTTACGGATATGGAAAACTATCTGGCCACTAGGAAGTTACCATCTCATTTTTCACCTCATGAAAAGAGGAAAATTATTACACAGAGTGCTAATTACTCTTGGATTGGTCCTGATTTTTTCGCAGAGGTCCTAATTTGATTATTCATAGATGTGTCCGCGAGGATGAGGTACCTGAAATACTACGAAGTTGTCATGATGGACCATGTGGTGGTCATTTTTCTAACAAACGTACAACATATAAGGTGTTACATTCAGGTTACTATTGGCCTAACATTTTCAAAGATGTTACCAAGTATGTGAGAAGTTCTAATAGTTTCCAAAGGATAGGAAGACATACGTCATATGATGAAATTCCTTTACAATCCCAAGTTATGATAGAACCCTTCGAAAAATGGGCCCTCGACTTTGTAGGACCAATTTCACCCATTTCCTATAGAAAGAACTATATTTTGGTTTGTACGGACTATGTCACCAAATGGGTAGAGGAAAAATCCCTATTCAGGGCTACAGATAATTCTATTGTCGAATTTATCTATGAAGACATCTTTACCCACTTCAGTGTCCCTCATGAAATTGTTACCGACCAAGACACTCAATTCACTTATAAGATGATGAAAAAGATAACAGAGAAATATGGCATTAGACATAGTAAATCTTCTCCATACCACCCGCAAGCCAATGGTCAGGTAGAATCTACGAACAAATTTATGGAATCCATCTTCACTAAGACTGTTTAGTTACATCACCGGGATTGGGTTGTGATGGGCCCCAACAACTCCCCTTATATTTTTACAAAATTTAAAGGGCCCCTATTAAAATCTTGATAATTAAAATCAGCTACAGAATCAACCTTTTCAAATAGTTCTATGCCTTGGCTTGCTTTGATACAAACTTAAGACATTCACTATAGTATGAAACATTCATTACAAGAGTATATGTCAAAAGTTAGAAATGAACATTAAAATCTCAATTTAAACAAAAACGTTAATTTTTATTAAATGTTTACTTTCGTTTAAATTATGATTATGTGTTCATTCTTTTGCTCATTAGCAAGTTTGACTATTTTGAATAATGGGTTCAATACTTCATCAA
>SNQJ01S0241071.1:0-13573 GCA_010110895.2 Picea sitchensis
AAAATAGTAAATTGTGCGGAAACTGAAAAACTGAAATAAGCAATGGTGGGGGTCCAAGTGGAATAGGTGGGTGGCCACCAATATCCACCTGGATCAGTAGCCAAACTGAAGGCTAAGTTCATACCCAAAGAATACCAGATCAATTTGTTCAGGAAGCTACAGAACCTGAGATAGAAAGGGATGACAGTCAAGGAGTACACCGAGGAGTTCTACCGGCTGAACATCATAATTGGACAACAGGAGAGAGACGAAGAAAGAGTCGCCAGATATACAAATGGCTTGAGATATAAAATCCAGGATGAGCTTAGCATGATGTCAGTGAGGATGATGGAAGATGCTTATCAGTTTGCATTGAAGGCAGAGGAGAAGCTGGCCAAAAAACAGAACCAGCGAGGAAGAGGTAAAGGCTTGATCCCAAGAAAAAGTAAGGGATTTAACCGTGACAGAGCACATCAGTCTAAGGATGAGGCTGAGAAACCACACAATCACTCAGAATGAGGAGGAAGTTCATGAGGAATATAGAGTGGTGGAAGAAACTCTTCTAGAGGAAGAGGCAGAGGAGGAGTAAGGATCTATAACTGTGGAAATATAGGGCACATGTCTTGGGAATGTCTCGAGAAGAAGAAGGAAGGAGGAGAACCTCACGTTTTAGAAGCACACCGAAGAGATGTTGAGGCAAAAGGAGTAGAGGATGGAACATCCCTGATGTTGAGAAAATTTCTCTTAAAACCAAAGGCAGAAATTGAAAAGCCAGTGCAGAGAAATAGTCTCTTCAGGACAGCTTGCAAGACTAAGGATAAACTATGCAAGGTAATCATTGACAGTGGGAGTACTAACAACCTAGTATCCACAGAGATGGTGAAGAAATTGGAGCTGAAGACAACTGCACATCCAAGGCCATACAAAATCGCATGGCTGCAAAAAGGACAACAGGTACTGATCACTAAACAATGCCTAGTTGAAATTAAAATAGGAGGATATAAAGATGAAATCCTATGTGATGTAATTCCCATGGACGTATGCCACATTTTGTTGGGAAGACCATAGAAGTTTGACATAAATGTCATTCATGATGGAAGGAAGAATACATATACACTGGAGAAGAATGGTAGGACGCATATGTTACTGCCAATGGAGGATAAGAGAGAAAAGGAGGAAGCTAGCACAAGCATACTTCTCATGAGCGGGAAGGAACTCCTGAAATAAGTCAAGGAAGAAGAGGAGATGCAGTTTGTTGTGGTGAGGAATCCTAGAGTCATCCTTACAAGTACATCAATGAATGATCTACCTGAAGAAGTTTAGGAGCTGCTGGATAATTTTGTTGATATAGTGGTGGATGAGCTACCAAACTCATTGCCACCCATCAAGAGTATCAGTCATCATATTGACTTGATACCAAGAGAAAGCTTGCCAAACAAGGCAACATACAGATTAACACCTCGAGAAAATGAGGAGGTGAAGAACCAAGTCCAAGAGTTGTTGGATAAGGGTTTAGTCAGAGAAAGTTTGAGCCCATGCACACTACCAATTGTGTTAAACCCAAAGAAAGATGGAGGATGGAGAATGTGCACAGACTCGAGAGCCATCAACAAGATCACCATCAGGTACAGATTCCCTTTACCAAGAATGGATGATTTAATGGATTGTTTAAGCGGAGAAAATTTCTTTTCTAAGATAGATCTGAAAAGTGGATATCACCAGATCAGGATGAGAGAAGGTGATGAATGGAAAAAAACCTTTAAGACGAATGAAGGCCTATATGAGTGGCTAGTTATGCCATTTGGCTTAATGAATTCCTTGAACACTTTTATGAGGCTGATGAATGTAATTCTAAAAGATTTCATTGGCAAGTTCGTGGTTGTATATCTGGATGATATACTGGTCTTTAGCAGGACTAAAGAGGAGCATTTGAGGCACCTAACAGTAGTAATGAGAACGCTACAATAGGAGAAGTTGCTGATCAATTTGAAGAAATCCTCTTTTATGAAGACAAAAATCATTTATTTGGGTTTCATGATCTCTTCGAATGAACTAAAGATCGATCCAGAGAAGGTGAAAGAAATCAGAGAATGGTCATCACCAAGGAGCATGTTCGAGGTAAGAAGCTTTCATGGTTTAGCAAGTTTTTATACAAAGTTCATTAGAGACTTCAGTGGGATTTGTGCGCCAATGATGGATACATTGAAGAAGCAGAACAAATCTTTTATATGGATAGAGGAGGCTAAAAAGAGATTCAATATACTGAAGGAGAAGATAACAAAATGACCAATTCTGGTCTTGCCGAATTTTGAAGAGACATTTCAGGTAAGATGTGATGCAAGTGGAGTTGCAATAGGAGCAGTTCTGAGTCAGGACAATCGACCTGTTGCCTATTTCAGTGAGAATCTGAATGAGACTAAGAGGAAATACTCCACATACGACAAAGAGTTTTATTCCATAATTCAACCTTTGAAGAAATGGAGGCATTATCTTGTCCCGCAAGAGTTTGTCTTGTACAACGATAACCAAGCTTTACAATTCATAACCCAACAAGAAAAACTGAATCAGAGACATGCAAAATGGGTTGAATTATGCAAAATTTTACTTTTGTCATAAAACATATTGCTGGGAATACTAACAAAGTTGTTGATGCGTTAAGAAGGAGATGTTTAATTCTGCAGGAATTCCAGATGAAGACCTTGGGGTTTGAACACCTTAAGGATATGTATTGTGATTATACAGATTTCAAGGAGGCCTACGAAGCATGTATAAGCCCTGTACTGATATATAGGAGTCAGTGGACACAGTATATGGTTCAGGAAGGATTGTTGTTCAAAGGAAATCAATTGTGCATACCAAGATGCTCAATGAGGGACAATCTTCTGAAGGAGAAGCATATTGGAGGATTGGCTGGATACTTTGGCCATGATAAAATGTTTGCAAAATTGAGAAGCTCGTACTATTGGCTAGGTATGAGAACATATGTGATAAAGTTGGTGAACAGATGTAGAATCTTCCAACATGCAAAGGGGAAAAGACAAAACATATTATATCAACCATTACCAATACCGGAGAGGCCTTGGGATGCAATAAGAATGGATTTCGTGTTGGGATTGCCAAGAAAACAAAGGGGATTCAATTCCATATTTGTGGTGGTGGATAGGTTTTCAAAGATGGCACATTTCATCCCATGCCACAATACCAATGATGCAACACATGTTGCAAATCTGTTTTTCAGAGAAGTTGTGAGACTTCATGGCCTACCCAGGAGCATTGTCTCAGACAGAGACACAAAATTTGTTGGTCACTTTTGGAGGATGTTGTGGAAGAAGATGGGGATAGATTTGTCCTTCACCTCAACTTATCACCCTTAGACAGATGGGCAGACTGAGGTGGTAAATAGAAGTTTGGGAAAATTATTGAGAAGCCTGGTTACTGAACACCATAACTAGTGGGATCCGATTATGCCACAAGCAGAATTTGCATACAATGACTCACCAAATAGAAGCACTGGAAGGATCCCGTTCCAAATACTCTATGGAATGCAACCCAGGGGAGTGTCTGAGTTAAGGGACATGGAATAGGGAGAGATCAAGAGCGCTGGAGTAGAGGATTTTGTTGCTAAAGTGCAGAGACTCCATAGTCGGATCAAGGAACAATTACAGAGTTCTAACAAGAAATACAAGCATAGGATTGATCAACATCACAGGGAACTTCAATTTGAAGTGGGAGATCAGGCTTTATCACATCTCAAGAAGGAAAGGTTCCCTAGGGGAACATATAACAAATTGAATATGAAGAAGATAGGACCCTGTAAGATCTTGAGGAAGTTTGATGCAAACGCCTATGAGATCGACCTGCCAGATGGTGTGGAAATTTTACCCATATTCAATGTTTCAGACCTGTATCCTTACAGGAAAGATGAAACAGAAGGGTCAGAAGATCAAGGAAAGATTCTGTGGGAGAAACAGATGCCTATGGAAGAAAAGCCGCAGATGGAGAAAATTGTTGATCAGAGGATTGACAAAAAGACCAGGAGGAAGACTTATTTTGAGTATTTGGTCAAATGGAATGACACCCAATAGAAGATGCCAGTTGGGAAAATGAAGCTGTTATCCAGAAGCAAGGAAAATCAATAGAGGAGCTCATGGACAAGAGTCCATGAATTTTTGTCAAGGGGAGTATGATGCAGGAGCATTGTTGGGAAGCACGTAGAGGTAGGACCACTCAACATGTGTGAGTTCTTCCAGAAATTCAACATTGACAGTTGCAGCCAATTTTGAAATCTACCTTCACTCAGCGCTAGAATTCACCTTTGGAGGAACGCTTGAACCAATGTTGAATTTTACCCTTTGAGACACATTTTGAAAATTGTAAACAGAGCAGGAGTTTCCACTTCGGCTCTAGACTGAGACTAAACTAAGATAGTGTAGGATGAATCTTAGAGTAGGCAAGTAGCCAGGGGAAACCCTAGAAACATCTTTGAGTTATGTAGAAGTTTACATACCCAATTAGAGAGAGATGCAATACAGAGAAAAAAAATTAGTTGTAAGAGAGAACTACGAATTAGCAGGAGATCTAAATGTTTTGAGTTATTATAATTTTGAAGGTAATCTATAGCCATTGGGCACTTGTGAATATAACAGAATGGAAAATTTATCCAAATGTGCGTTGTTTGGACTGTGTGCATTTTCCTGTCATTTTCTGTTTTCATGAACAAGTGGATGGAACTATGAATTTTCCTAGTTTCAATTGTTTCTCTTCATTGGAAGCTCTGCAAGGTGTGCATCGAGCCAGAGTGGAACACCGTGGATCTGAGTTATCGAAATCACTTAGATGTAAGGAGTGTGCGGGAGATCAAAGTCTGAACCAGACAAAGATAAGGAGGAATACAACTTCATAAGTGTTATCGAGATCCAGGAACTTATTCCCTGGAAGAAGCGAAGACCGAGTCTTCGAGGCCTTAGAAATCCTTCTAAGTCTGAAGTGACTAAAAGCTTAGGAGGAAGAACGTCGTCGAGCGTTGGATCGTGACGTAAGATCCCGTAGAACATCCGATTTGAGGGAGAAGCACAAGCTTTAACACTGCGTAAATCCAAGAGGGGAGATCTCGGAGATCTAAACGAATGGTGGAGAACTCTCGAGGAGAGTCGCAAAATACCGCCAATTGTGGGATCAATTGGAGTTACGAGGAGGTTAGTGACGAGGAAGAGATCCGAGTCGTAGATCTCAGGGACCATCGCGAGTCGTCGATCGAACGCCAAGGCATTTTAGTGTTTCGTCACTTCGACATTTCAACAACTAGGAGTTCGAAGGAACAGGGATACGATAGAGGTCCTTGTCTCCCGAAACCCCGAATCGTGAAATAGAGAAATAGAGAGATCGAATGTGGGTCATAGATCTCAGGAGCTATTGTGAGTCGTGGATTGAATGCCATGATATTTTGGCATTTAAATGTTTCGGCAACTGGGGGCTCGAAGAGTGAAGGGACGAGATACCTGACTTGTGAAGTCTTGGTCCCTGGTATTTCAGCATTTTAGGTTTCAGGGGTTGAAGAGTCGAAGAACTTGCATCAAGATCCGCAAAGTCGTGAAATATGAAATTCCTTTTCGGTAAAAGTCCCAATCAATCCTTTCGGCATTTCGACATTTCGGCCACCGGGGGTTCCAAGGGGTAGAGATATCCCTTGCAATTGGATTTCCCGAAACTGCAAAACCCGAAGTTGTGATTCACAAAAACTTGGAGGATAAAGCACTGGGACATTTCGGATTTTTGGCGAACGGAGACTCTAAGGAACAAGGATACTCCTTGTCTCCTGATTTCACAAAATGCGAAATTCCGAAGGAACAAGCGCCGGGACATTTCAACATTTTGCCATTTCGGCATTTCTGCCACCGGGGTTCGAAAGGGTAAAGCAGGGACCCTTGCATCGCAATTCCCCGAATCACAAAAGTCAATAGCGCTTTGGTGTTAAGTGTGTGGACACAGAGTTGTGGTCACGTGGACAGAGGTTAAGGGAGAGCCAAAGCCTGTTAATCCCTTTTCTGCATTTATGGACCTGAGAGGTTGAAGGACCAAGGATTGTCTGCCGCTGGAATTGCAAGATCCTGAATTCCGAAATCCAAAAACGTGGAACATGGTCACAGATAGATTTTGACATTTCGGGGTTTGGGTGTTCCAGAGACCAGGAGTCATGAGATGTGGATTACCGGCTCGCGAAATCGTGAAACCCCGAAACATGAAAAGGAGGTGCGCGTAGGTTTTCTCAAGACCTGTGCCAGAGGACGAAGGGACATGTGGATTCGTCCAAAGGGTTCCAACAGGAGCCCGAAGGGCCATTTCATCTCATTGAAGAGAACGATCCAGAGATCGGGAGGTCACAAATTCTTGCTGAGGTAGGGGGTCTGCATCAGTTTACCTTTTTCCATCTATCCACTAACAACACCAACTGCATGTGAAATATTTGACCATTTCATCACATGTATCAAGCATCCTATTGTATTGGCATATGATATATGAGACAAAACCTTTTCTTCCTTATAACCAAGACATAAACTTGAAGAAATCTTACAATGGAAAGCTAAAGGGATATCTATCGGTTTCACAATGTTCATATTGAACTTCATTAGTATAGATTTATCGTGTGATAACTACAACTTACCATTTTTCCTGTCTTTGTGTAATTCCATGTCCAAGATTTGTTTTATTGCTCCTAGATCCTCCAACTGAAATGTTTTGTTCAACTGAGCCTTTATCCTATTGATCTCAACCATGCTTCATATTTCAACAAGCATATCATCAACAAATAACATCAAGATAATGAATGTACCATAAACACAATAGTCATACCTACCCCTTGAAATCTTTTGGCTCACCATGAAGGAATCAAACCTCTTGCACTATTTCTTGGGTACAACTAGGCCATACAATGAATCCTTGAGTTTGCAAACAAATCTTCATTTGCAATCTTGAACAAACCCTTTCGGTTGTTCCATACACAGTATATCTTTGTTAATGTTGATTTGTTGGGCATTAGGATCCCACACTCTATATCCCTTTACTCCATCATCATAACTAGCAAAGATATAATACAAGCAAAAATTACGAAACAAAGATTGTAAGTCTCGAAGTAACTTACAATTTACCAATACTTGCAACTGTTTATTGCTCATATGACCTTGTTTCTATTCCATAAACAAGAAGATACATTTGGTACCTCATATGCCACTTCAATACTTCCTTCCAGCTTATAAATATTATTAATCTTTGTTTCCTTCATCTCCACTAAACTACCTTTCGACACTTTTAGTGCTCCACCTTCACTTGTATACTTATATCCACCAGAATCCAATACTCCTAAGGAAATACATTTTTTCTTAAGTTTGGATACACGTCTTACATCAGTTAACTTCCATTGAACATTCTGAATCTAATGCTGCCAACCCCAACACTTTTACAACAAATACCATTTACCATAAAAAACAACACCTTCATCAATCGATTGGTAAGAAGTGAACCAATTTCTATGTGAGCACATGTGGTGGGAAGCACTAGAATCTAACAACCATTTTTCATGATATTGTCATATACTAGAAATTGATAAAACTTCATCAATCATCCCTGAATCTGTCCTATCCAAATTTTCTTCCTTTTTGGCGTTCTCCTCAGATTCTTTTCTTTTCCAATAATATTTCTTGAGATGTCCTATTTTGTTGTAGTACCAACATTTTGCTCTACCCTTTCYGCCTGTTGACTTAGCTTCGGATGTGAATTCTCCCCTATTTCTTGATATCAACTTCTAGCCACCATTGCTTCTAATGTTGAGGTTTCTTGACTGGATCTTCTCCTCGCCTCCTCAGACAACAAAGATCCCACAAAAGTATCATATTCAATAATCAATGGAATCTGTTGTGCTAAACCACATAGATGTGACTAAATGATCCCAAGATTTAGGTAATGAACACAATAACGTGACTTCTTTGCCCTCATCTTCGTATATTACTTCCATACTAGATAATTGACAAATCAAAGTATTGAAAAAATTTAAATGATTGGCAAATTTTGTACCTTCTTGCATCTGCAAGCTATACAATTGCCTCTTGAAGAAGATTATGTTTGTCAAGGACTTCATCATATAAATACTTTCCATCTGTCTCCATAAGCATGTTGTCGTTTACTCTCCAACGATGTTAAACATAACGTCATCTTCCAGACATAGACGAATGGTACTCAGAGCTCTCGAATCTAGATCTTCCCAATCTTCGTATGACATATCCATGGGTTTCTTTGAATTTCCTACCAACTTCTTTTACAATCCTTATTGCTGTCCCATCTTGAGCTTCCATAACTAAAATTTAGTTTTCTCGTTAAATTTTTATAGCTTGAACTTTGTACTGTGTACCTTTGCCATTTAATATGCTCATAAAAAATTACCACGAACTCTATATAGAATATTTTCCCGTAACATCCTTTCACCAATTAAAAGTATCATAATAAAGTATTATGATTCACCTTTTAATTATCCAAAACCATATATATTTTTTTTTAAGACTAAGAGGATGGTGAGACAATTTAAATCAACCACCTTGAACATAAGCTTATATTTCAAAAGATCAATGCAAGTTTGAAAGAAAACAATTAACCATATTTATTTAATACACACTTATCTTCTTACTTTAATACTTCACCATACATGCCTATTTAAAGATTTTTTTTTGAAAAAATTGAATACAAGCTTATAAGGGCTCCTCCTTTAAACAAAACTGACTTCACCAAAAATCAGTTTGATAATTTCTCCCTTATCGGACAAAGTTTTTTTTTCACGTCCTTCCTTACGACCTGGACAAAGATTGTCTCATGGTAGATCTCGATTTCTAACAACAGATTGATCCAACAACTCTGGTAACTAGACAATTAGTTTGATATTAAACGTCCCACTAGTTCACAATCCAGCCAATTCACATTATTGTTAAGCGGGTCCACTCGTTCATTTATAAAGGAGATCCCGCGATGAACCAACCAATATCACTCAGCAACGAATTCTTCCACGCAAATCTGGGGACATCCTCTGTTGCTACACTTCAGCTCTTTCATACACTAAAATATACACCATAGGCTTTGAATATGTCTGATGTGAGCCAGAAACATACAACACATAGTTACAATTATGGCCTTCCTCCAGGTTGCTTGAAATGGGCGGATTGGAGAGACTTGCACGCTCTTTGCAGCTTTTGACGTGAGCCTTCTCTCTCATGGGAACAATGATGCCCAGATGGATACAACTTAGAACCTTGGCTTCTCGGCTTCCCTCTTACAACGTTTCCTTATGCTCTCAACTTTCCTCAAATATCTCCAACCTAGGCTCTGATACAGCGTTTCCTTATGCTCTCAACTTTCCTCAAATATCTCCAACCTAGGCTTTGATAAAACTTGTTGGGCAGCAGAAGGCCACAGAGAAATTTCTACTAGAAACAAGAGATCAAGACGATCATAACAATCACATATGACACAGATTACAAGAAAACATCATCCTAGAAAGGATAACAATCAGATACCAAATTGAACCTCTCATTTTGTAAGAATAGAATCCCTCGGTACATTGATTTGGACATATACATATCCTATCTCTCTAGATTTAAAAATGTGATATTTAAAAAAACAACATATACTATTTAACCATTAAATTCTTAATACAATTTAATATATTAAAATTTTAAAATAATTTAAATAAAAAAAATACAAAACTTATTAATTAAATTGTATTATGAAAATAAGTGCACCGTCAATTTCCCTACATACTTTAGCTTTTTGTACTTTTATATACATAATCCCGACCCTGTAAGAGAACAATGGCTTTAAAACTTGCACTCCAAGTTTAAACTACCATATTGTGGGGACGAATTTTAATATTTTATTTTTTATTATTTCTTTTGAACTCTAAAGAGCGAGGAGAAACCTATAGCCCTTGAGATATGAGTAGATGGGTTGTTATAAAATGGAATGATTATCTATACTTTTAATCACATAGAATGTATATACAATTTGAGTGAGTGGAATGGTTAAGAACACCTCTTTCCTTCTTAAGAGATCACAAGTTCAAATCTAAAGAGGTAGACTATGTATACCTTCGTAAACTTTACCAGTCAAATATTTGAGAAACAATTTAAATTGATTTARTGTGTTATACACATGCACTTGGTATCATGCTTAAATATCTCAATCGAAATAAAAATTATATCATAGAATAAAAAAACCCAAAACTTATTAAGGTGTTAGAAAAAAATAATTCATAAAAAATATTATATCAATCCAAAAACAAATCATACCATGAAACAACAAAACTATTGTTGGGGAAAAAGAATTCATTGAAATCATTGCATCTCTTGTATTGTTTTTGTATTTTTTTTGGGATAAGCATGACTCTCTAATAGTATAAGATAATAGAATAAGAGGTTATAGAATTTGAGAGTTTAATTTAAACTACTACTTCTAAATTGTGGTTGATAAATTTTGGTATTTTTATTTTTAAGTTTTCATTTTATGTTATAATTATAAAATATCATGTTAAGGAGAATATATGGAGTGATAAAGAATTAAAGGATAAAATAAAATTAAGATATTATAAGAAGGTGGTTAACCCTAATCTTGAAGTGATCTGTAAACGTGAAGCTTATAGATTCACCATTTCACCAACACAGAAATATCTATAAAAAAATATAATCTTGGCTCTTTAGATGATGGAGAAGACTTGACCATACATGCCACAAGTCGATTCGGCTCAAATAACAATGGAGTCTACTACTAGGAAGTTGAGTGGGCAAAAGGAGTGGGAAGAAAGGAAAGTCGATTCGGAGAATGAATCGAAAGAAGGGCAAGTTGAGCCAGAGGCTAGGTTGGAAGTCAAGTCAACCAAAGTCAGGTTGACCAAAGTTGGGTCGACCAAGAGAGACAAACCGACCAAAAGAAACTATGGTTGAAGTGTGAGAGGATTTGGTCGACCATAAGTGATTGTCGGTGGAATGAAGAAAAGGAAGTCGACCAAAAGGAAAACCAAGTCTAAATGGGTTGACCCATGACTAGAAAAAATAATTAAAAGGTAGATTCAATGACCAATAGTGAAGGGAAAACCTTGGGAAGTAAGATTTTGGAACCAACTGCTGAGGAGAATGTCTGAAGAGAGAATTTGATACCTTGTGGCATTTAATAACATTTGAAGGATTCTTTTAGTAACCTAAAGCACATAAAAATTCCCAGGGGCGATTTTGATACTCCCTCGACAAAAAAAAAATGTTTGGAAGTCAACTTAACATTCAACAACACAGAAAATTTCTAAGGGAAAAATTAATAGCATAGGAAATGAAAAAATTATGTTTATGGTTTATGGGTAGCTAATAAATTCCTAGAAAACCCTAGATATTGCAATATGATCCGTCTATTATTTATGGACAAAGGAAAATGCCCAACAAAGTCAAGAATGTGTCCAATGACTCTTAAAATGAAAATAGAAACCCCCAAGTAAATAACAAGGCTCAAGAAGGATGGCCATCGATTTCTAATTTCAGAATCAATGTATGGGTAATATTACAGAGTCATTAGTCTAGCTTATTGACCCATGGGGACCATATTAATATAAAACAATTTCAAACAATAACTAGCATGAATTTTTATTTTCTAAACAATATGAAGACAATTATCAAGTTACAATGCACACCATCTACTATTCATAACCAATGCAACCACAAAAAATAATCACACATAATTAAGAATTTACCCTAGAAACCCAAATAGGAAAACCAACATTCTTTTGGCTTCAACCGGGCTCTTTATTATTCACCAATGAAAAATTTACATGCTCTCTAGTGCATCTATATGCTCCTCAGTGACATATGGGCAACCTCTCTACAACATTCACAACCAAAAAACCATTTTCTGATTGTGGGGAAGCACAATATCGAAGACTTATTCGACCAAGAGGATGTTTCTCAGGCGTCCCCAATGCTTCATCGTTTCTCCAGTATGTTTCTCCTTGTTCTCTTTATTTGTTTTTATTTTCTCCCATGTGGAAAATGTCATGAAAGTCTCATTATTTATTTACGTACAAAAATATATTTCTTGACTTTATATATATTACATACAAAAATGGACATTAACGTCTTGTCATGGGGCCCTTCACACAAGCAAGTTGATCTCCTTCATTTTCCATAGCCTTAAAATTTTTGTGCCTTGATCATCTTAGAGCATATGGTGATATCCAAATGTTCTTGTTGAATCTGATTCGGATCACACGTCCCCATTGGGAGGATTTTGGTTCCCAAAATCTTCCAAAGATAGATGATGAAACTTGCTTGCAATCTAGTTCCTCTCATACCACTTCACTTTCCTTGCAGTCTATCCCTTGAGACCAATATTCCAAATTTGTTGTGGTCCTTTGTGATTTGTCCTCTCCTTGTGCTACAAAACTATGTCTTCCTTCAACTCCTCAAGTCCATGAGGTGCAAGGTCTTCGACCGTTGGAAAAACCTGATGTTCTTCCTCCTCATCCAACATGGAGGGTTTGAACAACACCAAATTTTCCATGTTCGCCACTGAGATGATATGCATATAAGGTGGAAGTTTCAACCTAAAGGAAATCACATTCACTTGTTAAATGATTACAAATGGTCCATATCTAAGGGGCTTGAGTTTATTTGTTGCTCCTTGTAGTTGTTCCTTACATAGATAGATCCACACCTTGTCTCCAATTCATAATTTATGATCCTCCTTGCATTGATCATGTCTGGATTTGTACAATTGTTGTCTCTTCTTGAGATTCTCTTGAGCCCTTATATGTATATGTATGATCTTTTTCAGGAATGTGCTTGCCTTTTTTTCTTCTCCTTGTAGTCCTTCTTCTTTCTTTTGTTGTCCATAAAAAATATCAAATGGTGAATGAGGTAAATAACCAAAAAAAAGTCTCAAAAGAAGACTTATTGGTGGAAGAATAGAGTGTTTTATTATAGGAGTGTTGAATGTAGACTAGCTACTTGTCCAAAGTCTTTGCATGTTTGTTGTTGTATTATCTCAATAATTGCACCAGTATTCCTATTTACCACTTCAGTTTGTGGATCAGTCGAAGGATGGAAGGAAGTGGAGTACTTCAACTTGGTATCCATTCTCTCCCAAAGTGTTGTGCAAAATATTCCCAAGAACCTGCTATCTTAGTCAGATATGATGGAGGTTGGAAATGCAAAATGTACCCAAACATGGTTGACGAATAGTTCAGTTGCCTCTTGTCCATAGATTCTCTTCTTACAAGGAATGAACACACTCATTTTGCTGAAGTGATCTACCACAATGAAAAAGTAATCATGGCCTCTACGAGTCATATGAAAACCTTCAACAAAACACATGGACATTCTCTCCAAATGTTTGCTTCACACTGGAAATGGCATGCAAAAGACAAGTTTATGGTTTCTTGAATTTCTATTGCTACAAACAACACAACCTATAATAAAATTTTCCACTTGGTCCTGTATCTTTGACCAATACACATACCTCTATAGATTCACCATTGTCTTTGTCACACCAAAATCTCCAACAACCCTAGAAGTGTGTT
>SNQJ01S0241073.1:0-13496 GCA_010110895.2 Picea sitchensis
TGTTGTCCAGGGATGCATATATTCTTGGTACTCTTATGCCAATGTCCTCCACTATTTCTACTTTTTGAACATTGTGAACAACTCTCACCTTGTCCTTTATGTGAGGTAAATCTCTATACTTATGATCTTCTTTACAACCCCAACATTGCACATGTGTCTTCCTTGGCCTTTTCCCACCTACTTTAGCCATCCCGGGCTCTCTCAAAACTGGTTGTCCTTGAGGAATATTTTTGAAAAATGGTGGCTTGTTCCCCTTCTTCCTTTGCTCCCTCTTAAACTTCCTCTTATCTTCCCAAGATTTTTGGAAAGTAGGCTTTCCTTTTTGCTGATCATATAATCATTTTTCTCTCCTTATAGTTTCTTGCAGAGTCTTGGGATCATCATAATGGCTTTTATCATTGATGAAAGATGGCATCCCACTCAGATATATCTGGATCTTGACTGCCTCATCCTTAATGAAAGGGACATACTTCAACAACTCTATAAATATCCTTTCATATTCATCTATAGTCATGCTACCCAGCTTAAGTTCAAATAAATCTTTCATCTTCTTGTCATAGTATCTCTTGACTAAGTACTTCTTTTCAAAATGTTTTTTGAATTCCTTGCAAGTCACATTTTTCTCCTTGAGGCGTTGTACTTGCACCAACAGATCCCACCATATGGATGCATTTCCTTTAAGTTGGTAGATGGAAATTATTCCCTCTGCATGAGAAGAATAGTTTTTCAATTGGAAGTATTTCCTCATGCCTAGAAACCATGTCTCAACACCTTCATATTTCTTGTTCTCTCCATCAATAGTAGGAGGTTTGATATTATTCATTTCACCCTTCAGTTCATCCACTTCAGATATCCTATGTTTCCTGATAGGGGATGGACTTGAGCTACTGTGTTCTCTCCTATGGGAATGCTTTTGGGAGTGTTGGTGATGTCTGCTACCACTTATTCCTCTTCTTTCCTCATCAGGGGTCCCATGATTTCCTGATTTACTGGATCCACTTTCCGTATCCAATTTATTTTCAATTATTTCCAGGCTCCACATCAGCTTCATATTGAAGTCTCCAGTTGCTCACTGGCCCTCATAAGCCTTTTGTTATCTTCCAGGTGAATTTGGAAATATTTTTGCAATTTTTTAATAATTTTCATCATGCCCACGTCTTTATCTATTTCTTCTCCATGCCCATTGGAGTTTGTTCCTTCAACTCCCAAATGGACATCCATTCCTCTAGCTTCATCCTCCATACTGTAAGCATCATGTGCTTCCTCCATTTCTCTTCACTAGGTAACAATTTGGTTTGGTTCTGAAAATTGGTAACGCTGCAAAAATGTGCAGTCAACTGAACTTTTTTCAGGCCATTAACTTAATAATTTTCCATAATAAAATAAACCAATATGGTTCAACAAAATAATGTCAGACTCTATTTCCTGCGGGTCTTTGGTTGATCAAGAATCCCCACGGCTCTATCTCTGAGCCATGTTCTGTTCTAAAATTTACTTTTGGGCACTAGCCCATTTTTCTTCATCCCTCAACTCGCATGTGACCACAACTGTGACCAAGTGTTATTAGTTGGGCACTTATCCAGAGCCTTGAAACTTCGGGGCTCTGGAGCTTCGGAGGTTTCCCCTTTTCGCACATCACAAGCATCACAAAACCCTAAATTGGAAAATTCATGGAGGATGGTGGATAGGAGCTTCCAGACTCCAGGATTCAGCGGTTTCCAAAGAACATCAAAAAAAATCTCCCGGAGTGTTGAATTGGCGAACAAGCGAAGTGAGGTGGATCAATGGTCCACGGATTCCCAACATCCAACGACTGATATTTACTACAGAACTCTGGGCTTCACGATCTGGCACCACATGTCTATTGGGTTCAAGTTATCGTGGGCCTGGTCTGGTTAAATTATTCTCCAAGGTTTTAACTACTTTATGTATCATCAGGGGCCCCACTACCCATGCTCAAGAGAAGTTCCACGTGGTAGAATACTAGAGGCGGACATGTGGCCCAATTAGACGGGTGACACATGTCACGCTCTAACTAGAATTTATATCTTCCATAGGTTATTAACTCATTGACACATGGCACACATCCCATGTGTCCACATCATCCTTGTTGACGTCAGCAAGCCATGTCACTTTGGGACTTCTGGACTTTGGTCTTCGAAATATTTTACACTTGCATTCCTCAAATCTCTTGAACTCCTAACTTCCGAACTACTTTACCTTCGAGGGTCCACATGGTACAAATGTCAACAATTAAGGTGGTGGCACGTGGCACATCTTAGGAAGGGTCCACATCACCACTAGTGATGTCATCATGCCACACCACTTTTGTTCCTCAGCTTCAGGACTTTGAGCTTCGGGAATTTTCACACTAGCACACTCCAATTCTCCCGAATGTCGAAATTCTGAATTCTTGAGAGATCTATGGCTCACAACCACCCACGCACAGATCTGACGACTGAGATACATTTTTCATCACTGTGCCTTACCTTCTTCTCTTGGCTTGATCCAATAGTTCTGATCTGACTACGGTGAAGGTATTCCTTCTCCCGAATAGATCCTACGGCCCAACACAATGGTTGTTGTGGCTTCTTTCTATGTTTCCATTCCATAAATCGTTATACCTCCAGAGCTTCTAAACATAGTCCTAGTGACGCTCTGAAATTTGATTTTTGTCCCTTTCGACAACAATTAGCTCTAAAATATTTTCTTCATTAACCACTACCATGGCCCATCCAGGCTCAATGTCGAAACCTTGGCTCTGATACCATTTTGCAACATCCACGACCCTCAAACCTATGTCGGGTAATGCTACCTACACAATTGTATCTTTTTTTTTCTGCTCTGATACCATTTTGTGACATTCCCGACCTTAAACCAATAGGCCAAGCCATGCCACCAAATAAATTTCATGCTCTGATACCATATATATATTTATATACATATATATCTTGTGTAATTTAAAACAATTATAGCATTATGTTCATACACCTATTCATGCGGAAACAACATTAAAACACACATGCAATATATACAAACAATTCTAATAACATTATAACTTGATTTCAAGATACACATCATACAAAGAACATAGATTCGATACTTATATTTTAATAGATGACCACCAACTGCGTGAAGACCTTCCAAGAACCTCCCAACCTTAGACCACGCTGCTCATCATGCTCAACAGTGGGTCACCCCCGATCTAGGACTAAACTCCACCGGGCAAGGGATTCCTAGGCTTGGAAAGGAAAATAGGAAAGTTCACACATATCAACAGGAAGGATTTTATCCCAAGAGCCACTTACGCCCACGACCCACAGACCCTTAGTCCCCACATGCCTGTCCCACCCCAGGAGTGTACACATTCACTATCACAAGTCCATTAGCTATCCACCTCCCTTCCAGGGCTTCAACAACAGGCTGGACCATAAGTATCAGAGTTTTGTAGCCACTACGGGACTCCCTCCAGGATAACTCACTTCCTTATCAAACTCTCTCACTTGGAGATATTTTCTCACAGGCCGAACAACCTGCCCCATCTATGCAGCTCCTAAGTCCAGTGGGTAACCTCCACAACTAAAATTGGGTATGGGATCTGGAAATGATGGAAAGCCACACTAGTCTAGAGAAAACATGGGTAGAAACAACAAAGTCTAAGGAATGATATGGATCAGACACTACGCAGTCATGTTGTGCTTCACAGGAAAAATGATTAGCTTCATAACACAGGTGTGCAAGTTTCATAAGTTGGAGAGATCGACAATGGAGGCAATGGCTGGCTATGTCAAGGCTCTCCCTATCTCAGTGCATGCATCAGTGGGGAGTATGGCTGGCTTATAGAGTGGCGACCATCACCATAATCATGAGGGAACCCCCAATGAGGTGACTTTCCCACCTAAAAACTTCATGCACCCATGTTGACACATGTCTTCCTAAAGCTGCATGAGCTCCACTTAACATGCGTTCTCTTTCCACAGGAACATAGGATAACATAGGTTATGTCTAACCTTAGCCTCTAGGAAATAATAATATAATATTATTCCTTTAGAGATAAGCCCTCTAGCTTAGCCCCTATTCCTAGCCACTTATCCCCTTCCCTTTCCCTACCTAGTGGAGCTTAGTCCCCCATAAATCTTGCTTCGTGGTTAGTCTACATGCAGCGATGTAATTTTATTAATGATGTGAGTATTTTCATATACAAAATAAGGCTCATTGGCCTTAGCAACTGGTCTCTCCGGCCTAATAAACACATAAGTCTTACAGCTTATAAACACTTGGCTCACTAGCCTATAAACATAATTACAATTAAGCAGGGTCTCGGCCTTGGGGTGTTACAATAAGGTGTAGTATTATCCACAATATCAATTACCTAAAAATATTATATATTTCACACACCATCTAAATCCACTGCTATTCCTTTCAGTCTACCAATTGGTATCACTCTATGTTGGTTTTTCAGTATCTGTCCTGCTATTCCTTAGGAAGAACATTTAGCTCAGATCCCAAATCTAATATAATGTCACCCATGTTAAATTATCCAATATTTTCATTCAGTGTGAACTCTCTATTTGTTCTTTTCTTCCTACATACATGATTCACTTTCTTTTTCTCTAGTTGTATCTCTTCTCCCACCAAGTTGATGATTGAATGTTTGGATTTTTTACATATAAATATCCCCACAGATTCTATGGGATCCTATATGTATATTTTATTGTAAAAAATGAATATATAGAATATTAAAGGTGTGGCTCTAAATAGGTTGTTGGTTTTCTCGGTTTGGGTTTCCAAGGTAAAACTATAAGTGTACTATGTGGATGTGCCATTGTACCTTTTCTATTTTTATTAAGAATCTGTTTGCAGTAATTTATTTTACAAGGTTAAAACCAACATTTGGTATCAGAGCAATTATTGGCTTCAGGGGGATGCCTTCGTGGATAAGGGTTTGCATCAGGTCTATGATAATCCTTGTTACAGTGGGATGTTTTTGGTATTAATTCTTCAGGTAAAAAGAAATGACAAGTAGTTCGAAAACAAAGATAGATAAATTTAATGGGAAAAAATTTGAGTTCTGGAAGCTCAATATGGAAGATATGTTGGTGGAAAAATATCAGTGGGTCATTGTGGATCCAAGTACTGCACCTACAAGAACATCAACAGAAGACTAGAAAAATTTGGATCGGAAGGTGAAGAGAACAATCTGATTATGTCTCTCAGATTAAGTATTTATAAATGTGTCAGGGGAAGCTACATCCAAGGAATTATGGGATAATATGGGGAATTTGTATCATTCTAAGTCCTTGGTAAAAAAAAAATTCCTACAGAAGAACTATATAACCTGAGGATTAAATATGGAGACTTAGTGACAGAGCATATGAATGCCTTCAATATTGTGGTAAGTCAGTTATTATCTATTGTTATCAAAATTTCATATGAATATAAGTGTATCAGTTTATTTTTCTCTTTACTAGACTCATAGGATAGTATGGTTGTGTTCATAGGTAGTAATACAACTACTTTAAGTTTTGATGATGTTGTCTCATCCTTGTTGTCAGAGGAGATGGGATGAAAGAGCATGGAAGGACATAAAATAGATGCATTACTTGCAAGAGGATGCTCCTAGGAAAGAAATAGAACTAATTCCTCAAGTGGGAGATCTAAATATAATGGTAGATCTAAATCTCCCAGAAAGTTTGTAAATGTATGCTGGAGATGTGGAAAAGAAGGGAACTACAATAAGAAATGTAGATCCAAAATCATTGAGAGAGGGAAGGGATATGAAGATGCTTCTTCTACAGAAACAAAAACCTCCTCTAAATAAGGAGGGTATGTGTACTTGGCTTCATCAAGAACACATTTATATCATGAGGCATGGCTGGTTGACTTAGACACATCCTTTCATATGACTCTCCACAAGGAGTGGTTCTTTGAATATGAAAATTATGATGGAGGTAATGTTTTCCTAGGTGATGAATTGACAACCAAAATCATAGGAAGAGGAAAATTCAAGTTCAATATCATGGATGAAAGTATTGGAACACTTCCTGGTGTTCTTCACATCCTAGGATTGGCTAGAAATTTGATTTATGTAAGCAAAATGGATGATGCAGGGGTAAAAATAGTGTTTGAGAAAGAAACATGCAGGATGGTTCGAGGCGAAATGGTGTTACTGAAGGGAGTTTGGTTTGGAACTCTTTATGATATGCAGGGAAGAATTATTAGTGATGGTTGTAATAGTTACATTGTTCCTTAGATTGGGGTGGAAGAAAAAAAAAATCTTACAGTATCTGGAGAAAAGGCTATGTTATGGCATCAAAGACTAGGGCATATCAGAGAGAATGGATTTCGAATACTACATGGTGATTTGGTAAAGGTATGGTTGAATGTATGTCTAACTTCTCTTTGGATTTTTATTTATGTGAACATTATGTATATGGGAAGCATAATTGGGCAAGACTCCCCTCTTGTGCATTGAGGGTGGAGGGAATTTTACAGTTAATGCATAATGATGTGTTTGGACCTGTGTTGGTTCCCTTACTGGGAAAATATGTGTACTATCTCTCATTTATAGATGAATTCTTGAGGAATACTTGGATATATTTCCTCAAGAAGTAAATTTAAGTCTTTGATAGGTTTAAATAGTTTAAGGCTCTTGTGGAAAACCAAATGGAGAAAATAATTAAGGCATTGAGGACAGATACTAATGGAGAGTTATGTGGAAATGAATTCAAAGATTTCTGTAAAACGTGTGGTATAGAAATGAATGAGACTACTCCATATACACCTCAGAAAAATGGAGTTGTATAAAGGATGAATGAGAGGATGGTGGAAAAAGCAAGATGCATTCTCAGTGGTGTCGAGTTAGGACAAGAATTATGGGTAGAGGGAGTGGGTACTGCATGTTACCTGTTCAATCAATCACCCTCATTAGCATTGGATGACAAGACTCCACATAAGGTATGTACTGGAAAGAAACACTCTCTCACACATATAAGGGTATTTGGATGTGAGGCCTATGTTCATGTTTGAAAGGAAAACATGAGTAAGCTAGATGAAAAGGCTGAAAATGTATCTTTATTGGGTGTAAAGATGGTTTGAAAGGTTATAATATTTGGAACCCATAAAATAAGAAGGTAGTGTATAAATGAGATGTGGTATTTAGAGGAATCAAAGATGTTGTCAAATAGGAATTCCTACCAAGGAAGAACCAAAGAAAATAGAGTTTAAGTTTAAGGATGATGAATCAAACTCTACAGAAGAACATGAATTAGAAGAAGAATATCCTCATACTCCAGTATTGAGGAGATTGGTTCAGGAAAGAAGACAACTGGAAAGGGAGCCAATAGATTCATAAGATAGAAAACTATGGAAAAATTCCATGGTTGAAGGAATGACAACCTTGGATAAGAATGAGGCTTGGGATCTAGTGGAGTTGTTAATTGGAAGAAACCCCATTGGCAACAAACGGGTATTTAAAAATAATATAAATGAAAAAGGAAAAGCAAAGAAATACAAAGCTCGGTTAGTAGAAAACGTTTATTCCCAGGTTGAGGGAATTGACTTTGCTGATATTTTTTCTCCTATTTCCAATTTAACTTCTATTAGATTTATTTTATTTGTTGCTACTGCATTTGATTTTGAAGTAGAATAGATGGATGTGAAGAGAACATTCCTACATGGGGATTTGGAATAAGAAATCTACATGAAGCATCCTGAAGGTTTTTCTATGAAGGGAAAGGAGTTGTTTTGAAATATGAAAAAGTCCCTGTATGGGTTAAAGAAATCACCAAGGATGTGGTATAAAAATTTTGATACTTATGTGTTGGGACTTGGCTTCAAAAGGAGCAAAGAGGACCATTGTGTGTATTTAAAATTAATTGGTGATCATCTTATTTATTTGGTCTTGTATGTGGATGATATGTTGTTGATAGGAAACAACAAGGATATTATACAGGATGTGAAAACTTAGTTTTCCTTTAAATTTGACATGAAGGATCTTGGTGATGCAAATTTCATTTTGGGAATGGAATTTAAAAGAAATCGGGAAAACATGAAACTCTCGTTAAATCAAAGGAAATATGTCGAGACAATATTGCATAGGTTTAATATGAAAGAATATAAACTGGTAAAGGTTCATATTCTTGTAGTTGTAAAGTTATATGTGGATCAGTGTCCCAAGAAATAGGAAGAGGAAGAGGACATGTGTTAGGTACCAAATCTATTATATTAAGAAGAAACAAAAATGATGCAGAAAATACTAGTGGAACAATAAAATGTAGAGAACCACAACAAAAAATAATACCTTTTTGATAGGAAACAATGTTCACTTGCCTCTTCTAGGGGGAAACCTCCAACAGAGAAGCGCTCTATTACAATACTTTTCAAGACAAATTTCCGCATGCCTCCTACTCATATTTTTACTAATTCTATCTTCTAAACAACATTCTAGAGGAAGATGTTTCTAGAAGAAAAAGTTTCTATTAGGTATTCTTACATTGACTTGTTCACATTTATTAAATAGGCCTTATTAAATAATTCCTTCCTTTATTACATGGCAAACATATTTTTCTACCTACATGAGGGGTTATCAAGGTTAGGTCCCTAACATTCTCTCCCCCTTGAAGAACAACCTTGTCCTCAAGGATAGAGATGAGGAATTTTTTCCATAATGGTGGTCGGATCCTAGGTGGTATATTCTGGAGTGGTATCTTTCCAATAAACTAACACTTCCTTGACGGTGCACTGGAAGAGATGATGCTCTCAATGGTCCAATATTGCTTGTGGTTGCAACCAAATAGAACCCTCTTCATCCAACTCATGGAGACTAGTTTGAGTTTGATACTTAAATTCAATCACTTTCTTTCAGCATGAGACATGGAAAACATGATGGAGCTTCGAATGGCTGGGTAGAGATAACTTGTAGGCCACGAGCCCCACTCGCTTGAGAATTTTATAAGGACCATACAATTTGGGAGAAAGTTTCTAATAGTGTTAATATTTGAGTGAATTCTTCTTATAAGGTTGAAGATGAAGAAACACTTAGTCCCCTTCAACAAATTGATGTCAGAACAACCCTGATATGCTTGTTGCTTCATGTGATTTTGATCCATGACTAAATTTTCTTTGAGGTTATGAAGAATGGCCTCTCAGAAAATAAGATTTTTTTCATATTCCTAAACCTTTGAGACACCTCATATGTATGAGAGAAACAATGGTGTATTTTGTCCATACACTACTTCAAAAGGATTCATGCGAGCAGTTGTATGGTAAGATGTGTTGTACCACCATTTAGCTAGGGGTAACCACTGATCCCATTGTTTTTTTTTAGTCGAATGCAAAACACCGCAAATATGATTCCAAAAACTTGTTGACAACTTCATTTTGGACATCATTCTGGGGATGATATGTGATGTTGAGATGCAATTGGGTTACCTGGAGCTTGAACAATGCTTGCCAAAAAAATTTGGTTAAAGTTGGATCTTGATTAGAGACAATAGAATGAGGCATGCCATGATGTTTAAAAATATTATCCTTGAAAATTTGAGCCATTGTGGATGAAATGAATGGGTGTTGAAGAGAACATAAATGAGCATATTTGGAAAGATGATCGACTACCACCATGATGACTAAATTATTACCTAATTTAGGTGATCCAACAATGAAATCCATAGAAACATCCCTCCAAATACTAGGGGGTATTGGAAGTGGTTGGAGTGTGCCTAGAGATTTTACTATTTATCCCTTGTTTCCTTCATAGAAATCACATTCATCCACAAATGTGTGAACGCCCTGTTTCATACCATCCCAGAAAAAAGAACATTTGACTCATTCATAGGTTTTGGTAAACCTTGAACTCCCAACAGTGGGTGAAGCATGAAGATAAGAAAGCACCGTGGATTTAAGTTCTGACTCTTTTCTTAAATAAAAATGGCCTTTTTAGAGAATCTCTTCATTGTGCCAAGAGTACCCTGGAGAAGATGGAGAATGGTGTTGCAATTTTTGGATCAGGCGAGAAAGTTTGGGGTCTTGTAGACATTCCTGGAGAATAGATTGGAGCCAATCTGGTACAATGAAGGAGAGGGAAAACATGGACCCTTCTTCTTCATACTTCCTGGAAAGAGAGTTGACAACCACATTTTCATTTCCCTTCTTTTAAATGATCTCATAATCATATCAAAATAGTTTGGTCATCCATTTTTGTTGTTCCGTGGATGAAAATCGTTGTTCCAGAAAATAATTGAGGTGTTGATGATCAATTTTAATTTGGAAGCATTGCCTCAATAGATAAGGATGTCATAGATCCACGACATGCATAATAGCTAAGGTTTACTTTTCATAAATTTATTGGCCCAAATGACTCTCCAAAATTTTTTTGCTAGTGAAGGCTAAAGGCTTTCCATCTTGCACGAGGACAACTCCAATTCCTTTCTCAGAAGCATCACATTCCAGTACAAAAGTATTTTTGAAGTTGGAAAGTGCTAGGACAGGGGTCATGCACATAAATTATCTCAAGGCATGGAAGGATTGATTAGCTACTAGAGCCTAAGTGAAAGAATTCTTTTTAAGGAGAGTTGTGAGAGGGGCTGCAATTTTCCTATAATTCTAAATAAACAATTGCGATAATATCTCGTTAAACCTAGAAAACCATGCAAGCTATTATGATTTTTAGGGCGTGGTAAAGCCTTCATAGCTTAAATTTTATCAGGATCCACCCGTACACCATTCTTTCGACAATATGACCCAGCTACTCCACTTATGAGGCTCCAAAGGAACTTTTATATTTTTTGAGGAAAAGTTGGTTCTCAAAGAGTAGATGGAGAACTTGTTCCACATGGGAGAGATGGGTTCTCCAATTTTTACTATAGATGAGAATATCATCAAAGAAAATTAAGAAAAAATTATGGAGAAAAGGACTTTGGAAAGTGGAGGGAGAATTACACAGGATAAAGGGAATTACCAAGAACTCATAGTGACCCTCATGAGTTCTAAATGAAATCTTTGAAATATCTTCCACTTTCATATGGATCTAGTGGTATCTATAATGGAGATCAAGTTTGGTGAAGTACTTAGAACCACTCAATTCATCCAATAGGTCATCAATGACAAGAATTGGAAATTTGTCTTTGATTGTGAGTTTGTTGAGAGCAAAAAAATCAGGACACATTCGCCAAGTTCCTTTTTTATTGAGTACCATGATCACAAGAAAAGAATAGGGGATGGTACTAGGATTGATAACACCCTCTTCTAGCAATTTTTTAAATTTTTTCTCAATTTCATTCTTCTTGGAAAAGGGATGACGATAAGGTAGAATATTGGGAGGAACATTGCCCAGTATGAGAGGAATGGAATGATCATGGACGCCATGGGAAGGAAGAATTCCCTGTGGAGTGGTAAAAATAACTTGGTGTCGGGAGAGGATAGATTGGAGGGTGGGATGAATAGAGGGTGTATCAACAACTTTAATGGAGTGGAGTTGGGAAATAATTCTAGAATGACCTTTTTTAGGAGATTTTCCATTCGATGGGAACTGATGATCTCAAGGGAGCCTATTGTGATGCCTTGAAACTTATATTGGTGTCCCTCCTATTGGAATTTCATGGTTAATTATTTAAAATCCATGAGAATGGGTATGAGAATGTGTAACCATTCTGCATCGAGCACAACGTCACAACCTCCAATGTCTATAGAAAACATATGAGAATTTAGGTGATACTGACCAATTTGGAGCCACACATTTTCACAATGCCCCCCACATTTCATGGAACCTCCATTGGAATTCATGATTTAAAAATTATTGACTGCACAGATATAATAATTGATTTCTTGGGCAATGCGACGTTGAATAAAATTTTGGGTGCTTCCACTATCAACAAGAATGATGACTTTATAATTCTTAATGTAACCAATTAACTTGAGGGTTTGAGGAGTAGAGAAGCTAGTGAGGGAATACCGTGAAATCACTGGTTCAACTTCTAGTGGATTAGAGAGTGGAGTCAGATCAATTGGTGTTGGTAGCTCATCCACAGGGGAAACAACTTCCTCCTCTTCAGATAAATCCTCAGACATGGCCATAAAAATATTTTGTTCCTTACACTTGTGACTTGGAAAATATTTTTCATCATAATTATAGAAAGGACCCTTGAGTTGGCGTCTGCCATTTCTACCCGAGTTAATTTTTGTATCTTAAGAGGAGTTGCAGGAGGGGCGGGATTGGTGGGTTTAGGGTGAGGAAGAAAGGATGTTCTTTTGGTCTAGGAGGAGACAATATATTGTTCTTCCTTGACTCATTGAGTATCTTCCAACCAAGTTTAGGGGCATGCATTAGGACATGGGAACATATTTCATATTTTAGGCCACTGATAAAGCATTCCTAGAAGAACGCATCTGACATGCCCTCCATTATGAAATCCAAGTTCTCAAATGAAACAATAAATTATTCCACTATCCTAGACTGCTTAAACTTGGACTAATAACCTAAATGGTGGGTGTCAGATTCAAAGTGGTCATAAATCTCTGCAACAAACTATGTCAAAGAAACATACCCTTGGCATTCCTTTCTACACCATTTCCAACATTCTGGATCTAAATGTAGGATACCATAATGAAGTTGGGATAAATCATCAGTAGTTACATGCAAAGAGAAATAATGTTCCATTTGAGTGACCCAGCCTATGGGATCCAAGCCCTCAAATTTGTTCACCTCAATTCTGGGAGGGTGTAGGTCTCAAGGAAGTTGGGTGGAATGAGGACCTTGGAAATGGGAAGATTCAATGTCTTCTTGATAAGAAGGTTGGTCAAAAGAGGTAGGGTTTAGGGAGTGGTCCATTAGTTCATTGAGGGTGCATTTGATGTATTTTATGTTTGCACATTGGTCTTGGAGGATCTGAACGGAGGAATTGAGCTTCCTAATGTTGTAATTGAGAGTCTTGATGTCCTCTATGTTATGGATGTTGTCGAAAATCAAGGTATTGAGTTCTTGGGCATGGTGGTGGCCATTTGGGTAGAGGAAAAAATGGGTAGGTGATTCTACATTGAAAAAAATTATAGGTGAGGGGTATCATGTCAGCTAGGGAAAAGAGAGGGATCAAATGGGATAGGTGGAAAATAAGGGTGTCGGGAAGGGTGGGTGGGAACATAGAGAAAAATTACAACAAGTGATAGGTACCATGACGATCAGGGAAAAAAGGGGAATCCAATGGGATAGGTCCCAAATAAGGGTGTTAGGAAGGGGGTCGGGTCCACAGAAAAAAAATATTAAAAATGATAAGTACCACGATAATTAGGGTGAAGAGAGGAATCCAGTGGGATATGTCCCAAATAAGGGTGCCGATAGGACCACTACTTTTTTTTTTCTGAAGAGTTATACTTCGGCTTGAAGAATATTGTAGTGATGAATGACCCAAATTGTTAACTTGAAAAAAATTCTATAGAAATTTCGCAACCAGAATGCAAGAGGCAAGGTTGCATGGAAATAGATCTTGTATGTTCCTTTTTTG
>SNQJ01S0241074.1:0-13496 GCA_010110895.2 Picea sitchensis
CTAACTTGCAGGTATTTGCGGAAGAGGCAAGGATCGCGAACACGGTACACATTATTGAGCTGGAGGATGACTAGCTGGGAATCAAGTAAAACGCTAAGGTGATGAATATGGCGATGGTTGGCCTCAGTGAGGAGACCAATGACGACGATGTATTCTTCTTGATTGTTGGTGGCTGAGCCTAAACATATGCTGTTGGTGTGGAACAGTTCATGTGAGGGTGAATAGAGGGCCCAAGCAGTCGAAACGAGATTCTGTGTCCAGTGGCTAGCTCCGTCGGCGTAACCGATGTGGTAGGCCGATGGGGGTGGCATCTCTCAGTAACACGAGTGATAGATTAGGCGTGAGGTATGGATGAAAAAAAAAAAAACTCTACAAAAGACGTACAAAAAAGAAAAATCCCAGTGTAGTATGGCTACACTTAGGCATAAAATTTCTTTAAGTACAAACCGTTTACGGGTTCTTTGAGAGGATGGCCGTCGGGAGAGGCCAGGGTGTATGCATCTCTAGTGAGGCAATGTTGGATGATGTATGGTACATGCCATAGGGACTCGAATTTTCCATGGCCGAGGGTATCGTGAGTGACATTGTAAGTGAGGACGAGGTCACCTTCGTTGAATGAGTGAAGGTTGAGATGGCGATCAAAGGTGGCCTTTGACCGTTTTTTGGCTGCCTCATTGTTTTGTAATGAAGATCAACGATACTCATCCAGGGATTCTAAGTTTAGAAAACACTTCTCCATTGGATCAATGTCGGGTAATAGCTCAATGGCGGTGCGTAAGGTGGGAATTTCACACTCGATGGGAAGAGTGGCCTCAACCCCATGGACTAGATGAAAAGGTGTGAAACCAGTGGCAATTTTGATTGCCGTGCGATAAGCCCATAGTGCGGAAAATAACATATGATGCCAATTGGTCTTATGTTTGTTAACCATGCACCACAACATGGTTTTGAGGACTTTGTTGACTACTTCGACCTGTCCATTTGACTGAGGGTAGTATGGGGAGGAAAACTCATGGGAGAAGCCTAATCTGGATGAGAGTTCAACGAAAATTTCATTCTCAAAATGTTTCCTGTGATCAGAGACTAGTTGTAGTGGTACTCCAAAGTGGGAAATGACGTGGTTAAAGAAAAAACGCGCTGCAATGTCAGCGATGTTGCTGAAGGTAGGCATGGCTTCAGTGCACTTGGTAAAGTAATCGACTGCAACAACGATGTATTTGTGTCCATTGTTGGATGGAGGGTTGCAGGTCATGAAGTCTATGCCCCATTTGTAGAAGGGACCAACGATAATGACTGGGTGTAGAAGAGCAGGTGGTGCTCATGCTTTGTTGGCATAAATTTGACATTTGTCGCATCATTTCACTGTGTGGATACAATCATGAAACAATGTAGGCCAGAAGTAACCGACACAAATGATTTTCTGAGCGGTGGACATCCCCAAGAGGTGGCTCCCGCAAGTACCGCTATGGAAGTCGTTCAAGACTCGATCGACCTCGTCGATAGTCAAGCATCTACGGAGTACAGTGTCAACTCCTCGCCGATATAAGACATCACCGATGAGTAGGTAGCGTGAGGCTTGGTGATGGATACGTTGACGATCGTCTCTGGAGGTGGTTTCCAAATTTTTGTGTTCGGAGGTAGATGAGAAGATCACTGTACCACAGGTCATCCGAGGGGATGTAAACGAGATGTTCATCGAAGAAGTTGGTATTGACGGGTGAACTAGTAGTGTCGGAGGGAAATGCCATGATGAGTTCAGGGAGAATGAGAGCTTTCTTTCTCTTGGGTGTTGAAAATTTGAGATCGTATTCCTGAAGGATGATGATCCATCGAGCAAATTTACCATTAATTTGTCGACGACTGAGAAAGTATTGCATGGGGTTGGAATCTGCTATGATTTTGTTAGTTCGAAGCAGAATGTAATGGTGCAGATTCTGGACTGCGAGGACAACTGTAAGGGCTAGATTTTCTTCGTGATTGTATTTCAAGGGTGTCCCTGAAAGGTTTTTACTAATGTATTAAATGACATGCTCACAGTCGTCATCTCCTATTTGGATGAGCACTCCTGCTATTGAAACAGATGAGGATGATATGTAGAGGAGATAGTCGCGGTTATAGTCAGGTGGACTAATCAACAGGGCGTTGGAGAGGGCCGTTTTAAGATCATCAAAATCGGTTTGAGCATGTTTATCCCATTGGAATGGGATGTCATGACAAAGTAAGCGAAGGAAGCCATGTGCACGAGTAGCGTAATCTGGGACAAAGCATTGTAAAAATTTAGCTTTGCCTGGTAGGCTCTGTAGTTGGCGTAAATTCCAAGGGGGTGGAATTTCTATGATGGCTTGGACTTTGAGGGGGTCCATGGTAATGCCACATTGGGAAACTATGAACTTAAGGAGGTGCCCAACAGTGACGCAGAATACACACTTGAGGGGTTTCAAGCAGATATTGTACTGACAACACCTTTGGAAGATGATTCGTAAATCATCGAGATGCTGAGTGCGTTTCTTAGATCGAGCGGTGAGGTCATCCAAGTATGCGAGGATGATATGAGCCAGATCATGAAAAATGTATGTCATGGCCCGTTGGAAAGTGACACCGACATTCTTGAGGCCAAATGGCATGACACGATATGAAAAGGTGCCCCAAGGGGTAGTGAATGTAGTTTTGTACTGATCGACGAGGTGAATTTGGATTTGGTTGTAGCCAAAGAAACCATCAATGAAGGACAAAGTCTCGTGAACTGTGCAATCATCAATAATTTGGTCGATGAAGGGCATTGGAAAGTTGTCTTTGGGACATGCGTGATTGAGGTCGCAAAATTCCGTACAGACACGGATAGTGCCCTATTTTTTGTTAACAGGGACAGGGTTGGAGACCCATGACGTATAAGCGATGGGGTAGATGAACCCTGTAGTGTGTAATTTGTCAATCTCGACTTTGATGGCCGCAGCTTTGGATGGGTGTAGTGGTCACTATTTTTGGCAGACAGGTGTGATATCAGGCCAGGTGTCGGTGCGATGTTCGACAATAGAGGGATCAAGGCCAAGCATCTCTGTGTATGACCATGCAAAAATGTCTCGGTATTCCTGGAAGAGGGCTTTGTAGGCAGGGGCTTCCTTAGGAGAGAACACCGCTCCAATGGTAATGTCCTCTATGACCCCAGGTTTGATGGAAATATAGATTTTGATGGTGGGGGAAATATTGGCCATGTTGCTTTCTTCAAAAGCGTTGGGGGCAGGGATAGGGTTATTGAACCAATCTATAGGCCCTGTTGGGAGAAAATCCTTGGTTTCGACTGCATATATGGGGTTTTGGTTAGGAGGCCCGACAACTTTCTGTGGAGGAAAAAGCGCTCTATGGTGGAGTGCGCCCCATGGGTAATCGGGTTTAGTTAACTCCTCAAGGATGTCTTCATCGCAGTGAAACTATTGAGAATATAGGGGATCGAAAGGAGTGACTTTGGTGGCTGTCATCATGGGGTTGTTGTCTAGTGGTAACGATGTTTCGTTTGACATAAACCAAATATCGAGATATTGTGGGTTAAAAATGGTAATTAGTCATAGAATTTTCGTGGGGAAATTAATTGGAGAATTGGGGGGATTTGGGGGTGAATCCTCATATACATCATCTAGGAACCATGTGGGAGTAGGGAGTGCCTCAGGTTTTGGTGAAAATATATGAACCATATCAAGTGATGGGGTAAGGGTACTTATTGGTTCTGTTGGAGGAGGGGGTGTAGGATTTTGAATAAGGGCTAGTTGGCGACGCCTGTATTCAATGATCATAGGACATTGATATGTGAAATGATCAAGTGATTCACATAGATAGAAATGACATCTCATATGTTCGTTGACTGAGGTCGTGACATAATGGATGTTGGTGACATGAGCTGGGGTGGGTTCTTGCTGAAATTTCTGGCGTACAACTATTAGCGTCTGTCGAAATTGAGGTAACGCTGGACAATGGTGTGTGTAATGACCATATTCTGAACAGATGGTGCAGGTGAATTTGGTTCGTAGTCCTTTGTTACTTGTGTTTTGGGAGATAGCGAAAATACTAGAGGAAGCGACGAGTGGTGGTGGTGCTCGAGGGAGTTGAATGAGATTACGTAACTCGGGGAGAGATGGGAACTTGTTGGTGGGGTGTCCATATTTCTCGCATAGCGTGCAAGTAGGTTGGACACATGGGGGAAGTGGAGCAGTGGGATCCTTCTTTTTCTGCCTGCCCCCATCTGTGGCAGGGGGGCTAGTGAATGGGGGTGTAGGTGGTATGGTGGGGGTGAGTATGGGAATCTGCATTGGGATCCCTTCTGTTTGGGGAAGGAGGGATGGTTGAGAGACCATGTCAGGTGGATGTAGATACCAAATTGGGATTTCCAGCACCATATTAGGAAGGGTAAGTCTTGCAGCTACCTGGAAAGATTCTACACCTGGTGGGGGGTAAAATAAAGGGATTTGGGTAATGGCTTGGGGGATTGTTTCCCAAACCGGGACATGGCCCCGGGGGAGGGGAAGATCAGGAAATAGTCGAGTTGAACTAGTTCCAGGGGGTTCGTGAGGGAGAAGTTCTATGACTAGTGGGACGTCATGGGTAAAAGAGGCCTCGTTGGGAGGGAGAGTATCTTCAGTTGTCGTTCCGTTGGAGGATACAACACATACTTGCACTGAGGGATGGAGGAGTGGTGGTGCTCCATGGTATGTCCCTAGAAAGGATGGGTCTTTAAAGATTCTGGGGCCTATCTCGATGAGTGGATAGGCATCGGGATTAGTGTGGACAAAAGGGAGGATTTTGTCGATGTTGGATGAAGGGTTAGGCTCATAATGTGATACTTGATCGATGATAATGATCTTTCCATTATGGGGAAACATTATGGTTTGGAACATGGAAGAGGCGAAAACCTTCATAGCATACATGTAGCTACGACCAAACAAGATATTATAGTCGAGCGGGGCATCGATAACCTTAATGTCAATAAGAATTATTTTTCCCCCAAGCTCGACGGGGACATTTTGGAAGAGTCCCTCGGGGGATGAGGGTCTTCCATCGTAGGCTCTTAAGGTAATGGAAGATGGTATGAGTTCGGGGGAACCAAGTTTCTGCCATACGGATTTGGACATGATACATGTGGATGCACCTTCATCAATGATGCACCGATGAACTGTAATGTTCCGAATTTTCACGGGGATTTGAAAAGTGATAAGAGCGGGGATGCAAGATTCTCCACTGTCGAGGTCAAATGTGATGAGTCGGGTATCAGCGGGGTCGACTGCCCCTAGGGAAGAAAGTAAGGACTTCCGCTGAGTGGAACAATTTTGAAGGACTTCTAAGACTGACATGGAAACCGAAGATTGTACCAAGTCATCGATCAAACTGTAATTATGAGCCACCCTAGCCTGAGGATTGTGGACATTCCTGCACAATGGGATGCGAGGAATACGAAGGGGGATTTCAGTATTAGGGTGAGGAATCATTAAAGGGGGTCTAGTTGTGACTGGGGTTGCTTCTAAGGTGGTGGGAGAAAACTCACGGGGTGTGCTATATTGACGACTGCATGTTTGCAGAAGGACTTCTTCCTCATTGGTAAGGAGGATAGTGCGACCGACAAGATTGCCTATATTCGGATACTATCCCGATTGTGGTGGGGTAGGCTGCATGTCTTGTTGGGTATTTATCACCCCTTGGTGTTGAATGGGGTTTTGTAGCACTGTTGGGGGTGGTTGCTGCACATATTGTTGTGGGGCCTACAGAGGGGCAGGAGGTACTGAGGGACGTGGTCCATCCACAGCGTTTTCATCCGTTTATAGTCAGTGATTTGGGGGTAATGGTGAGTATAGTGACCAAACTCACCACAAAAGGCACAAGGGAAGGTGGTCTAAATATTGTTGTTGTTCTTCCCCTGACGTTTGTTGTTGTTTACCCCTTGGGGGTTCTGATTCCCCTGTTTCTAGTTTCCCCCGCCAGACTGGTTCTGCTGGGGTTGGTTCTAGTTTCCTCCTGGTCTGGGATTATTATTGTTCCGATTTTTTCCTTTCTTTCTAGCATTGTTCGATTGATTGGATGGATTTTATGTATTCAACTGTTCAAAATTTTGATATTGTTGAATGGGAGAGGGCTGAACAAAATTAACCCCAGCGTGTGGGTGTCCTTGTGGTGGAGCCATAGGCTGTGGGGGGCCAGGAAATGGAAAGTACGGATTATTTTGTGGCAATGATCCATAAGGTACATAGGAAGGCGTGGTGCTTTCACTAGTGCTTAGGGTATAGGCTAAGGTAGAGGGAGTACCAACACTTGGTTGGATAGGTGGGCATATTATGGGTGCCGGCGGGGGTCCACTTATGGGTGGAGGCAGGGAAACAGGGTATGGTTGTTGATAAGGGTGAGGAGGATAATCTGTTGCACCTCTTTTGTCACCTAAATGAGCAAAATAGAGGTGCTTACAAGCCTAGTTGGGTTAGCTAGGAAATACAACAGTAAAGGAAAGGGTTAGAAGAATAAAGCATAAAAGACTAAGCTAAGAATTAAACTAGGAATGATAAAACAATTAAACTATAGTGCATAAGGACATAAGAACAAGAAACAAACAAGACTCATGTCACCAATGGAAATGATTGTATTAGTGAAAAGAAAACACCAAAGAGAAAGGGAGACTTTGTGTCCCTTCTTCCTCCAAGGGAGGGCTCTTGGACCCCCAAATATTGAGCTCTTCTTACAAATGAGGAACTAGAATGAAATGGTGAAGAGAATCCAAAACACATTCACTCAAGAGGTGATATGAATGGCTAAATGCAATGATGCTAGCATACTCTTGATGAGGAAAGAGGGTCCTCCAAGAGAATATCAACAACATAACAATACAAATGAATTCCTTGAAATGTAGTGCACCCATGGCCTCTTTTTATAGCATAACTTTGAGGTATGATTCAACTAGATTTTAGTGTGAACACGGGGCTGTTTAGGGCACCTTTAGGTCTTTGACCAACCACCCAGCCGGATTCAGTCGAGATTTGGATGTCAAATTGACTTGGAAGCTGAATTAGAAATGGGTGGGAGGCCGACCAATATCATAAATGCGTCGTTCTGAGGTGTGCATGGATTTTTGCGTCCACAATCGCGCATCGGGTGCATGTATGCTTTTCAGGCGTTTTCGACTGGCGCACATGTGCACGCTTCCTGTATATCCTTAGCGCATGCTGATTTTATAACTGGTTGTATAGTTTTGGACCTTTTGGAAATGTTGTTTTGGTCATTTTTGGTCCATGGGTGAACTAATATCTGTTTGAGGATGGTGGATTCCTGTAACCATTTGCGGATGAAATTTCAGTGATAACACTAACCCTGTGTGTAATTAGATGATAGATTAGATTTTCCTTATGCTGAAACAGAGTTTAAAACAAAGTTAGAACATAGTTTCTAGTTCATGGCTTTGTTGGCAAGTTTCGGTGGATGGATAGTTGTTAGTTTGATTATCTAATCGCTGTTTAGTTTTTCTCATTTAATTGTTAGTTAGTTTGCTTATTTTCATATGCTGAAATAGTATTTAATTTTTGTTTTATGATTATTTCCTCTTTTGCAGTTTGAATTGATAGAATATAATTAGTTCAGTTTATTTTCATGCAATTTCCTTTTCTAGATTTAGGTTGCAATTTCAATTCAAAGTTGATTATTGAATTTAGTTTTCAGTTGTGAATCTTAGTATGAATTTTCTTAATTAGTATAGAATGCAATTGAATTTACTAGAATAATGTTTTTTACTGTTGATGATTAATGCATGATTGAATAATCACATGGATATGCGAGATAGTTGATGTTGCTTCTATAATGACTAAGTTCTCATTGGATTGTCTAATTCACACTTTTCACTATGCTATCAAAGTCAATATTGAGTTTATTCCTCTTGAATTATCGTTCATTGTTAAGTGCCATCGTGATATTATAAGACACCAGAGACATAACCATCAACACTATGTTTGAGTTTTCTTTCTTTCATAGATAGTTTCCTTGCTTTCATAGATTAGAGAATAGTTTCCTGTTTTAGTAGATTAAAGAATAGTTTGCTTATCATAGATTAAAGAGTAGTTTCTAATTACTTTTATTGTCATAATGATTTCAATTGAGCATATTAAGATTTCCTTTTTATAAATTAGAAGTAGTTGTGAAGTTTAATTTAAGAATAGAGTTCACTTGTTTCTTAGCTTAATTAGTTGCTTATTGAGTAATCTTAATTCATTTACTTGTTGTAGAAGTTATCATAGGTTAGTTAGTTGTTTTCTTGCTCGTTTACTTTCTTTAATAGGGTAGTTGCTTTCTTGTCTATTTTTCTTTGATAGGGTAGTTGCTTGCTTATTTACTTGCTTTTATAGGATAGTTGCTTATTGAATTTGTGTAGGTTAATTAAAGTAGTTTGTTGTTGTTATTTCTTATTAGATAGATAGTTTTCTTTTTCTTATTGTCATAATTAAGTTAGTTTTCTTTAATTAGGGTTTTCATTTGCTTTCTTAGGGCTATCCATCGATCCTTTGTTCAAAAGTTACTTAAGTTACATAGTTTAAGTCTCTTAGTAGGGTCTGATAATTGGTAGTCTTTTCTTGAGTAGATTAGCCCTTCAATATCTTGTTTCCTTAGTTAGACTATACTACCAAACTTTCTTCCTTGGCATATATATTGCTACAACTCTAAGTTTACTTACCCCGGGTTGACAATTTAATTGAGGGTTTTTAGTGTGTTTTTAGTGCCTATAGAACACCCATCAATGTTGATATGTCCTACCAACTGGGAGAAAGAAATTTTGAAACTCTGGAAGATATGCAAAAGAAGGATGTAAGTGTTGAGGCAAATATGCTGGCTAGGAGAGCTAGACAAAGAACTAAAAGAAGAGTTACAATTAAATAAGAACCTTCCACTTCTTATTGAGATGCCAAAATTGATTAATCAATCAGAACCATGGAGAGAATGATGGAAAGACTAGAAATCAATGATAGAAACCCGCCTAGAGAGAATCATCTTAGCTCTCAGATTCAAAATCCCAATTTCAGAAGAAATCGTCCTCAGATCAGACAAAGAGAACCCGGAGACCAAAGGGAATAAAGAGGTCCCGATCAACAAATTAAGCCACCTCTTCAAGAAAACGATGTTGATGAAGGGGAATAGATAATTGAAGGATTAGATGACATTCACATAAATCTTATGGGGGTTAATGAAAATGATTCCATTTTTCTCACTCAGGAAGAACATTAACTTTTTCTCCTTTCACAGACCAAAGTAGATGAGGAAGAATTAGAACAAAAATCCTTCAAAAATGCAATAATGGAAGTCCACAGACAATACAACTTAAGGAGTAAAAAGTCTAATGAAAACCCAACTAAGAAAGCTTCTGAAACTAAGAAAACCTCCAATACAATTCCTAAGAAAGTCCTTGAAAAGAAAAACTCAGAGGATCCTACAAAAAGATTGCCTAACTCCATACCAAGAACAACTCAAACTGAGGTTCCATCCACAGCTCAACCTAGTACTGTTGCACAAAAAAATGTGGCTGATAAATCAGATTTTCAGAGTCAAAGAAGAACTTCTACCACTTTCATCCTGGAAAGTGAATTGGCCAAACTGAAAATACCTATTCCTCTGCCATAACTGATGAACACAAATGCTTACAGATCACAAGTGATCAAAGCCTTGAACATAGAACCATGAGTAGGCACAAACACTGTGAACATTGTTTATGATCAACCATAGTTAATGTTTGGTCTTGAGGTTGAGGGACAAACTGACAGTGGTTCTCTTCCTCCTTTTTACATCAATTTAAATATTCATGATATGACATTACACAATGCCATGCTGGATTCTGGCACTTCTCACAATCTTGTTTCCAAGGCTGTGATGGATAAATTAGGGCTTGATATCACTAGGCCTTACAAGGACTTATACTCCTTTGATTCAAGAAAAGTTAAATGCATAGGTCTGATCAAAGACTTGTGTATTACCTTGGCACAAATCCCAGCCAAAATCATGGTAATGGATATTGTTGTTGCAGATATTCCTCCAAAGTATGGCATGTTATTATCTCGATCATGGGGGACCAAGTTAAAGGGTACCCTACAACTAGACATGTCTTATGCCACCATTCCTGTATTTGGTCAACAAAGAATATTGTACAGAGAGACTCTGATGAAATACATGGTCATCAGTCAAGAGAAACCACATAATTATCCTTTATACTCTGTTCATTTTGATCTGGAATCCTTCATTTTATATAATGATAGTGACATGGATAGTCAAATTGCAGAATTGGAAGATGATGTGTACAACCTAGAGGAAAATAAAGAAACTCTTGAAGAAGATAAAACAATGACAATACAAACTGATGAACCAACATAACCTCTCTGGAGTTTATATTTCGATGGAGCTTTCAGTAAAGAAGGGTCTGGAGCTAGGGTGTGGGTACATAGTCCAAAAGCAAGATTTTCATAAATACATTCTTATAAATTAAATTTCTAATGCACCAATAATATAGTTGAGTATGAAGCATTGATGCTTGGCCTGAAATTGTTGCAAAAATATTGGTTCCAGAAGAATTTCAATAAGAGGTGATTCTGAACTTATCATTAAACAAATCAAAGGGGAGTATTCTGCCAAACACCCTAGACTCAGGGCTTATAGAAATGTTGTTTTGGATTTTTTACAATGTTTTACTGAATATGACTTGCAGGTGATTCCTAGAGGCCAAAACATACTTGCAGAGGGACTGGCCACTTCAACAGCCAATTGTAAAATACCTTTCCATCCAAATCGCCAATACACAATAGAGGTGAAATGCATACCTATTTTCCCAAACAATATCGGGTATTGGAAAGTGTTTGGTAATGATGAACAGATTGATGATTTCCTACAGTCCAAAAATGAATTTGAGTGTGCAAACATTGATGTAGATAGTGATAATGATACTGTAAATAAACTAGATTCAACATAAATAAATGAAAAAGAAGAAAATTCATATTTTTTGCAATTAAAAGATAACATCCTGCCTAGAGGGTTAGTCCGATTGGAAGAACTGTTTGATTTCAATGATGTAGTAAAAAATATAAAAATTGAACCTACTGGGAAAGATGTTAAGGAATGTAACATAGGAACAAATGAGGAGCCTACAATGATTAAATTATCTAAATCTTTACCTCGTGAGAAAAAACTTAAATATATTGAATTGTTCAAAGAATTTGTAGATGTCTTTGCTTGAAGCTATGAAGATTTAAAATCTTATGACACCTGTATCATAAAACACAAAATCCCTATAAAAGAATATCGTAAGCCTTTCAAGCAGAAACTTAGGAGAATTAACCCCAAGTTGATGCCCCTAATTGAAAAGGAAATTAGGAAAATGTATGATGCTAAAATCATTGTCACTCTAAGGTTCTCAAAATGGGTTTCTAATCTAGTTCCTACTAGGAAAAAGAGTGGAGAAATCAGGCTCTGCATTGATTTCATAAAACTCAACAAAGTCTCCCTTAAATACAACTATCCTTTGCCCAAAATTGATCATATATTACATAAGGTAGTTGGATGCAGTAGGATCTCTTTGTTATATGGTTTTTTTGGCTACAACTAGGTATTAGTACACCTAGATGACCAAGAGAAAACAATGTTCACTACACCTTGGGGCACTTTCATGTATCTGAAAATTCCCTTTGGTTTAATGAATGATGATGCCACATTTCAGAGAGAAATGGACATTTCTTTTGTGGATTAAATTGGGAGATTTATTTTCATATACTTGGATGATGTAACTGTCTATTAAAAAACAGATGAAGAACACTTACAACACCTCAAACGAGTTTTTGAAAAGTGCAGGAAGTTCATAATCTCACTAAATCCCAAGAAAAATTTGTTTGGTTTAGAGGAGGGTAAATTGTTAGGGAACATCATATATAAAGATGGAATCAAGATAGACCCTAGCAGAACTGAAGCCATCCAGAATATAGACCATCCAAGAAACATTAAGGAATTACAGTCTTTCATAGGAAAAATAAACTTTCTGAGAAGACTTATCCCTAATTTAGCATAACTCCTTAGAAACATAACAAACATGGCTAAAAAATATACAAAAATAAAGTGGAACACAGAAGCTAAGCGGTCCTTTGATCAAGTGAAACATGCATTGACACAAGCCCATGTATTAATCAGTCCCGATTATACCAAATATTTCTACTTATTCTCTTTTGCTTCTGAACATACCATTGCAGTAGTCCTTTTGCAAAACAATAGTGAAGACCATGAACAACCTATAGCATTTTTCAGAAAATCATTGAGAGATGTTGCATTTAACTACAACATCATGGAGAAACAGGATTTTGCCTTGGTAAAATCAATTAAGGATTTCAGAGTATACATTCTCCATTCACATATCATTGCTTATGTTCCTAATGCAGTGGTGAAATATATTCTGTCTCAATATAACCCAGATGGTAGAAGAGGTAAATGGATTGTTGTGATCCTTGAGTATGATATAAAAATCAAACTAACCAAGCTTATTAAGGGTCAAGGGTTAGACAAATTGATGGATGAATCAAATTTTCATGCTTTAGATATAAACTTTCTAGCTGCAGTTGCTAAACAAGGAGAGCAGGCGACTCCACATGTCAAAGATGTATTCTAAAATTCTCCATGGTACGCAGACCTTATCTTTGTCTTACATCATTTATAATCTCCTCCTGGTTTGACAAAAACTAAAGCTATATTTTTAAAACTTAAAGCTTTGAAATATTGCATTCTGAAGATTATCACCGATAATGCAACAACTTTTAGATCAAAAAATATGATAGAATTTTAAAGTAAGTATCATATCACTTTATGACACTCTACAACCTATTACCCTCGGGGAAATGGATTGGTAGAGTCTTCTATTAAGAGTTTGGTCAATATCATCAAGAAGATGCTACAGGAAAATAATAAATCATGGCACAACAAGTTGGTGCATGCACTTTGGGCAGATAGGCTTACCACAAAGATATCAATTGGTATGTCTCAATATCAGTTGGTTTATGGAATGGATGTTATTTTTCCCACCTCTTTGGGTGTTCTTGTTATGAAGTTATTACAAGAATTACAGGTAGAACCAAATGGCATCCAAAGAAGGATCAATCAAATGATACATCTGAAACAATCCAAAGAGGAAGTTTATAACCAAACTCAGGTAATTCAAGAGAGCATCAATAAAATATATGACAGAAGAACCAAGGATGATGATTTCAAATTGGGTGATGTGGTACTGAAATGAGATTCAAGAAATGAAGACAAGGGAAAACATGGAAATTTTGACAATTTATGGATAGTTCCATTCATAATCCAGGCTTACAGAGGAAACAATGCATTTTTAATCAAGGACATGGATGGAGCAAATCTTCCAGGGGGGCCTATCAATGGAAAAATGCTCAAACATTACGTTCCACTAGAATGAAGATATTTTCTCACTCATATCATTGTACAAAACATTTTTTACTTTTATG
>SNQJ01S0241076.1:1103-13495 GCA_010110895.2 Picea sitchensis
CTAGTTAGTATGCAACAATGATGTATTTTTATTAATATCATCATATGTGATTACATTTTACAATATTAGTCTTGATGTCCTTCTAGCATCTTGGCTCTCCATCCTTTAATCACACGTGCACTCTGGCCTCAAAACACATATACAAAGGCACTCTGACCCAAAATATCCTGGCTCACCAACCTATAGAGAATATGTACATTTACAATTGGGGTTTGACCTAAAGGTATTACATTCCCCTCCCCCTTATTTAAGCATTGTCTATTGGAATGTTGTTCAATACTGAGAGAGGGGGGGTGAATCAACATTGCTTATTTTCTCAATTGAAATTAATTCCTTATTAATTTATAACAATTTATCAACAAGAGTGTACAAAACTCTGAATTTTAAATGTAACAATCATAAAAATTATATTTCATTTACAATTGATAGTTGGTAAGAGATATCGATCTCTCTTCTTTTGAGCACCAACTCAAGGAGACACCAATCCCTTGTTTTCCAAGCACCAACTCCCTGTAGATCAGTCTCCAACCTATAGAGGACTCCAATCCTCTTGTTTTCAAGCACGAACTTGAGGGAGTTGCAACTCCCTATTTCATGGTTCAACCTATAGAGGACTCCATTCCTCCCTTGATCCTCCCTTCCACCCTCACTTCATGTGAATGTTTCAAGTTATTCCTCAGACGATGTCTGTATTTGATCTTAATTAGACCACTGAGACATATTCCATTCATCCTATCTTCTTGTTTAAATAATTTTCCAATAGTTGTATGATATTTGAATCATTGTGTCTCTTTGAAAAAGAGCATTGATTCAATGTGCCTCTTCATAAAATTAATATTATTTTAAGAACAAGTTACTTTTATTATTTTACAAAACCTATTCAATTACAATTTTGAACCCTTCTTTTCATTGTCTGATTAGATCTCTTAGTCTTTGATGGATCAACCCCCTTTTTATTTCGATCTCATACTTCTTCCTTGTATTATTGGTTCTTTAATAGACAAATTTCAAACCTTTTAACGTTCTATGGTACATTTCTTGTGATGTCAAGATGGATGGGTGATAATATCGTGGCCCATTTTTCATAGAACCAAACATTGTGACCAACATCTAAACAAAAAAGGTGCAAGGTCTATTTTATGGTTTAGTACGTAGGCACTTTTTCTATTTACTAGGTGACCTTACCTTATAACCAGGTGTTATCAATCATTTTAACCCTTTGTTACCTCATGTTTTCATATAACCCTGGTTTGTGACCGAGAGTAACCATGCACAGGGCTTATCTTGGCGTTAATTAGATCGAAATTTCATATATGATCAAGCGTTGAGTGGACGACTCTAGCTTATCAAGGCACTTTAGACAAATCCATGGTTTGGATTTAATCAACTATCGAGTGGATGGTTCGCGGACTCACAAATTCACATGTCTTCCTTTTCATCGCTTATCTTGGCGTTAATTAGATCGACGGTTCAGATACAATCAAGTGTTGAGTGGATGGCCCTAGCTTATCTAGTTGCTTTAGACAGATCCATGGTTTGGATTTAATCAATCGTCGAGTGGACGGTTCGTGGACTCACAGAATCACATGTCTTCATTTTCATCGCTTATCTTGGCATTAATTAGATCAGCGATTCTTATATGATCAAGTGTTGAGTGGACGACCCTAAATTATCTAGGCTCTTTAGAAAGATCTATGGTTTGGATTTAATCAATCGTCAAGTGGATGGTTTGTAGAATCGCAGACTCACATGTCTTCCTTTTCATCTTGGATGTCATCAAAATGCATGCCCAACTTCTACTACCACCATAATGAACCATACTTATAAATGTTTAAGTGGCGGGTTCACGAATTATTGTTATCCTTTATATGAGTCCAACTGATATAATATGATACTTAGCCATCTTTTTGGGTGCACAATGGACTCGTGGTTAATGTTATCCTTTAAATGAGTCTGACCGATAGAATATGATACTTAGTCATTTTTTTGGGGTGTGCAACGGACTCGCAGATTGATGAAACACTTCCTTTCAACATTCAACCTGCTAGGGTTGTCTCGATGTTTGTTTATGTTCTTGTGTTGACGATTGGTTTTTCAATGGAGACATAGACTTAATGGAGTAGACACTAAAAACAATTTGAGATATGGTATGGAGGAAAGATGTTAATCCGTCTCAATGAAAACAATGGTGACCATATTGATCCTCTTTTCATCAATGTCAATACCAACATCATATACCCTCTTTGACATCAATGCCAACACTATAACATCATGTCCAACATTCTCTCCCTTTGGCATTGATGGAAACAAAGTAAAACAAAACATTATTTTAATTGAGTTTTTACTGTTTATTCTTCCCCTTTGACAACAATGGCAGAAGGGATATTTCTTTCCCCCCCCTAAGGTTATACTCCCCATGTCCATGTACTCATTTTTCTTGATGAATCTTGTGAAATTTAATTAGATATGGATATTACCCCCAATTCATGTCTAAGGTATTCAAAAGTACTCTTGGGTAAAGGTTTTGTGAATATATCTGCAATTGTTTCTTTAGTATCCACATATTCCACTTTAACAACTTTTTGAGAAACTTGTTCCCTTAAAAATGAAATTTGATTGGGATGTGTTTGGTTTTTGAGTGCATGACAAGATTCTTAGAAAGGTTTATGGAACTGGTATTGTCACATTTAAGAAAAAATGGATGATCATACTTTACTTGTAAGTCTTCTAGAGTTTGTTTCATCCAAATTACTTGAGTGCAATAAGAGGCAACAACAATATATTCAGCTTCTACTATATATAGTGATATGGAGGGTTTCTTTTTACTTAGCCATGACACATTGCATTTTCCTAGGAAAAATGCACCTCCACTAGTGCTCTTTTTGCCATCCACACTTCCAACCAAGTATGCATCAATATAGGCAGTTAATGTGAAGTATTTTGTTTTTGGATACCATAATCCAAAATACAAGGTGCCTTTGAGATATCTAAAATTCCTTTTAACTTCCTTCACATGTGTCTCTTTAGGTGCAGATTGAAATTTGGACACTAATCCTACAACTTGCATGATGTCAGGTATTGTTGTTGTTGTATATAATAGGCTACCAATCATTGATCTATACATAGTTTGGTCTACTTCTAGTGATTCATCATTTTTTCTAAGTTTGCATCCTATAATCATATGAGTGTTCATAGGTTTACAATTTTCCATTTGAAATTTCTTCAACATTTCTTTAATATATTTGGTTTGAGATATGGATATGCCTTTGTCTGATTGTGAAACTTGTAACCCTAGGAAGAATGTCAGTTCACCAAGCATTGGCATCTCGAATTCTTTTTTCATTCTTGTAGAAAATTGTTTTCTTAGAGGATTTAGAGTACTTCCAAAGATGATATCATCCACATATACTACAACAATAATCATATTCTGATTTTCAATTTTAATGTAAATATTGTTGTGAGTAGCTCCTGTTTTGTATCCTTGTTGTTGTAGATGATTATCAAGTCTTGAAAACCATGTCCTAGGGGCTTGTTCGAGACCATATAATGATTTATTTAATTTGCAGACATTGTCTTTATTTTTTGATAACATAAATCCTTCAAGTTGTTCTATATAAACTTCTTCGTCTAGATTTCCATTTAAGAATGTTGATTTGACATCCATTTGATATATTTTGAAATTTTTAAAACATGAAAATGCCAAGAACTTTCTGATAGCTTTTAATATGGATATTGGGGAAGATGTTTCCTCTTCTTCTTTTTCTTCACTTTGTGATTCTTCTTCTTGTATTCCTTAAGTTTCTTCTTCTTCATCATCATCTCTTTTTCTTTCATCAACTTGTGAATTGTCTTGAGATTTGATTCTTCTTGATGTTATATCATTTACCTTTACATTTGCACTTTCCATAATTTTGTGCAGCCTCATATTATAGCATTGTAGGCCTTTTTATTGGATGAATAACCAAGAAATATTCCTTCATCTGATCTAGAATCAAATTTTCCTAGATTATCACCATATCTTTTTATATAGCATTTGCTCCAAAAGACTCTGAAGTGTTTTACTGATGTTGGTCTGCCAAACCAAAACTCATAGGGTGTCTTTTCATGGTTAACTCTAAGTTGTGCAATGTTAAGTATATATATTGTTGTATATATTTATTCTCTCCAATAGATATTTGGGAGTTTGGCTTCATTTAACACAGTTTTGGCTGCTTCTTGGACAGTTCTATTTTTGCTTTCAACAACTCCATTTTGTTGAGGAGTACATGGAGGTGAAAAGTTTCTTTTAATTCCATGAATTTCACAAAACTCATGGAAGTCATCTGAGGTAAATTCCCCTCCATTTTCTTATCTTAGGCACTTGATTTTGAGAGCAATCTCATTTTCAACATCTGCTTTGAAGGATTTGAATTTTTTGAAAGCTTTTGATTTCTTTTTAAGAAAATATACCCAAGTCATCCTTGTATAGTCATCAATGAATAAAATGAGTTAATGTTCACCTTGCATGCTTTTAATTCTTGTTGGTACACAAAGGTCAGCGTGAACAAGTTCTAATGGTTTTGATGTAGAGTATTCTTTTGTCTTGAATCTTACTCTTGTCTGTTTTCCATGTTGGCAGTGCCTACAAACAGAGTTTGAAGGTTTAATAATCTTTGACATATCTCTCACAACTTCCTTTTTATTTACTTTTATCAAATTGTCAAAACCTATATGTCCCATTCTTCTGTTCCATAGCCAACTTTCATATATTTGGCTCATGCAACATTTTTCTTCTTCTTCTATGTTTAAGATATAAACATTGCTTGGTGTACTTAATGCAACAAACACTAGTTTTTCCAAGTCTTCTTTTCTAATTTCAAATTTTTGAGAGTCAAATATGAGTATGTGTCCTTGATCACATGTTTGGCTCACACTGAGGAGATTAGGCTTCAAATTTTCAAGTAATAGAAAATTTTCTTCTTTAGCTTTATTATTTCCTAGACTGATTGTGCCCTTTCCAAGTATCTTGGCAGAGACATTACCTCTAAATGAAACACTTCTTTTTTCTTTCCTTTTCAGATTGAGGAATTTGTCTTGATCTCCCGTCATATGCTTTGGACATCCACTGTCAATATACCATTTACTCCTTTTATCTTTAGCATATAAGGTTACCTTACACTCTGTTTCTTTTTCTTCCATTTGTTTGTCTTTCCATGACTTCTTATTCTTTTCTTCTTGAATTTTGGAAGGTTTTATGGGAAGCTTTGGTAGTCTACAATCACTAGATTTGTGATGATAATTGTTTCCTTTGTGGCATTCAACATTGTAATTTTGTAGTGGAGAGAATGAATTATAGTTTCTATTCTCTTGATTATTATTATTATTCTTGTTATTCTTATAACCACATCTTTGAACATTTTTATGATTGTATTTTCCATAAGCTCTACAATGTAATGCTATATGCCCAAAATTATTGCAAGAGAAACAATAGCCAAGAAAGAGATGTTGATATCTTTTTGAGGGAGGTCTTCTTGTAGTTGTATTATTTCTATATTCATTCTATTTTGAAGGGAGAGAATAGTTATGTAGATTAGAATCAGTCTTTATTTTTCTTTCTTCCTTTTTGAAAAAGATTTAAAGGGCAACTACATAACTTTTTGGATTTTTGTCAGTTTGTTGAGATGTAGAGTTAGATCCTTTGTTAGACTTATTTTGATCATAATCTAGTCCTGACTCATTTCTTGATGGTCTATGATTGTTAAGAATATCATCCAATATTCTTGAGTTGTTTTCAAATCTTGATTGGTTGTTTCCTTTCTCAAGTTCTCTTTTAAGAAAAAAAATTCAGCCTATAGCTTTTCACAATCTAGTTGCTTTTCATTGAGTTGTTTACTTATGACCTATTCAATTATTTTGGATTCTTGGAGTTGATCCTTCAAGTCAATAATGATTTTTTCTTATTCCTTGATGGTTATTGAAACTTCCTTTTCTCTTGATTTTTGTTTTTCTTCATATTCTAATAGTTTTTCTCTTAATGATTTGTTCTTCTTTTTATATTTTCTCAGTTCTTCAAGAGCACTAATAAGTTTTCCTTCAAGATCTACTTCTCCTTCAACTTCATATTTTTCTTCATTATCATTAACAACATTATTTTGAGTTTCTATGCCCATAAATAAAATTTATGTCTTGTCATCTTCACTCATGTCAGATGAACTATTGTCTTCTTTGGAGTATAAGTTTTTGTTTTTCTTGTAGACTTTATTCTTGTTTCCAGTTTTTATATTCTTAAGTTCTTTATGGTTATAAGTATATTCATCATCACTATCCACATTCTTGGGATAAGGACATTTAGAGGAAAAATGCCCAACTTTTCCACAATTGAAGCACTTGAAGGGTAACTTCCCTTTATATTTCCCAGACCCTTTATGGAGTTTCCTTATAAAATTGGCCTCTTCGTCATTTTATATATATGAGTGATTTTCATTTGGAACATGCTCATGGTTCTTTGTTTCTTTTGATGCTTTGAAGGTTGTTTCCATTTTTGATGACTTTTCTTGCCCGATTCTCATTTCATAGGCTATAAGAATCCCATGAAGTTCATCGATTGTAAGTTTGTCAAGGTCTTATCAATCTTGTAAGGTAGATACCTTGGCATGATATATCATTGGTAATGATCTCAACACCTTTTGGACAACAATTTTGTCTTTTAACTCTTCTCCCAATGCTCTGATTGAATTGACTATTTCATCCACTCTTTGAAAATATTCTACAATGTTTTCTTCCTCTTTCATATTCAAACTTTCAAACTTCCATCTTTATGTTTGAAGTTTTTCCTTCTTAAATTTTCCATCTCCTTCATATATGACGTTACGTTTGTCCCAAATTTCTTTTGTTGATTTACAATGCATCACTTTTACAAATATGGGGTTTGCTAATCCACCCAGAATTGCATTAACAACCCCTGAATTATCATTGTAGGGTTTCTTTGCAGCATCATATGAAGGTGAAGTAGTTGGTGCAGTGTAACCATTTACCACAAATATATAAACATCACATCCAAGATCCATCACATAACTTTTCATCCTTATACTCTAGAATGCATAATCATTTCCTTTGAATAATGGTGCTTTGTTGGAGGACATTCCTTCTTGTTGATCCATTGGATTTCTCAAAATCTGCCTTCAAGTGGTTATACTCTGATGAAGGAACCTACTCTCATACCAATTCTTGGAATGTTTTTCAATACTGGGGGGGGGTGGGGGGTGAATCAATATTGCTTATTTTTCTCAATTTAAATTAATTCCTTATTAATTTATAACAATTTATCAACAAGAATGTACATAACTCTAAATTTTAAATGTAATAATCATAAAAATTATATTTAATTTACAAGTTACATTTTGTAAGAGACACCAATCTCTCTTCTTTTGAGCACCAACTCAAGGAGACACCAATCCCCTGTTTTCCGAGCACCAACTTGGGGAAGCACTAACTCCCTGTAGATCAAGCTCCAAACTGTAGAGGACTCCAATCCTCTTGTTTTCATGAACCAACTTGAGGAAGTTGAAATCCTTGTTTCAAGCTTCAACCTATAGAGGACTCAAATCCTCCCTTTCTCCTCCCTTCCACCCTCACTTCATGTGAATGTTTCAAGTTCTTCCTTGGACTCTATCTGTATTTTGATCTTAGTTAGACCACTGAGACATCTTCCATTCATCATATCTTTCTATTTAAATAATTTTCCAATAGGTGTATGATATTTTAATAATTGTGTCTCTTTGAAAAAGAGCACCAATTCAATGTGCCTCTTCATAAAATTAATATTATTTTAAGAAAAAATTACTTTTATTATTTTACAAAACCTATTCAATTACAGTTTTGAACCATTCTTTTCCTTGTCTAATTAGATCTCTCAGTTTTTTATGGATCTACCCCCTTTTTATTTTGATCTCATACTTCTTCGTTGTATTCTAGGTTCTTTAATATAAAAATTTTGAACCTTTTAACATTATCTAGTACATTTCTTGTGTTTTTGAGATGGATGGGTGCTAATCTCATGGCCCCTTTTTCATAGAACCAAACATTGTGACCAACATCTAAGCAAAGAAGGTGCAAGGCTTGTTTTATGGTTTATCTCGTAGGAACTTTTTCTATTTACCAGGTGACCTTACCTTATAACCAGGTGTTATACAACATTTTAACCCTTCTCTGCCTCATGTTTTCATATAACTTTGGTCCATGACCAAGAGAAACCACACATAGGGATTATATTGGTGTTAATTAGATCAACTATTTGGATATGATCAAGTGTTGAGTGGACTGCTCTGGATTATCTAGGTGCTTTAGATAGATCCATGGTTTGGATTTAATCAACCATTGAATGGATGGTTCACGGACTCACAGAATTGCAGAATCACATGTCTAACCTTTTATCGCTTATCTTGGAGTTAATTATATCGATAGTTCGAATATGATCAAGTGTTGAGTGGATGGCCCTGGCGTATCTAGGCTCTTTAAACAGATCCACGGTTTAGATTTAATCAACCATCGAGTGGATGGTTCGTAGACTCGTAGACTCACATGTCTTCCTTTTCATTACTTATCTTGGCATTCATTGGATCAACGGTTCATATACGATCAAGTTGAGTGGATGGCCCTGGATTATCTAGGTGCTTTAGACAGATCTACGGTTTGGATTTAATCAATTGTTGAGTGTACGGTTTGCAGACTCGCAGAATCACATGTCTTCCTTTTCATCTCAGATGTCATCCAAATGCACGCCCAACTTTCGCTACCTCCATAATGAACCATACTTAGAGATTTTTAAGTGGTGGGTTCACGGATTAATGTTGTCCTTTATATGAGTCTGACTGATAGAATATAATACTTAGCCATTTTTTTGGGTTGACAATGGACTTGCAATTAGTGTTATCCTTTATATGAGTCCGACCAATAAAATATGATACTTAGTCATTTTTTGGGGTGCACAAATGACTCATGGTTAGTGTTATCCTTTATATGAGTCTGACCGATAGAATATGATACTTAGTCATTTTTTGGGGTGCGTAGTGGACTCACAGATTCATGAAACACTTCCTTTCAACATCCAACCTGCTAGGATAGTATCAATGTTGTTTTATGTTCCTTTGTTGACGATTGGTTTTTCAATGGAGACACAGACTTAATGGAGTAGACACTAAAAACAATTTGAGATATGGTTTGGAGGGAATATGTTAATCTATCTCAATGAAAATAATGGTGACCATATTGATCCTCTTTGCATCAATGGAGATACCAATATCATATACCCTCTTTGACATCAATGCCAACACCATAACATCATGTCCAACACCATCCTTAGTGCATTATATACACATGTACAAGAAAAATGCTTCAAAAATATTCAAAAGGATGCAGGTACTCATCCCACATGGTATATTCATGCTCCCAGGTTGCTTCTTCAGAATTGTACCAGTTCCATTGGATTTTTTCTAGCCCTATGACTTGATTCTTGAGATGCTTGACCTTTCGATCCAATATGCACACTGATTGTACTCATAAGTCTCCCTCTTTCTCCACCTAAATCACATTCCAATAAATTACATGATTAACATTAGGTACATACTTTTTAAGGAAAGATACATGGAATACTTTATGAATGCACATGGATGCACACAGTGCAAGCATATATGCAACATGACCAATCCTCTCTAGTATTTCAAATGGTCCACAATAACATGTTGCTAGCTTCGAACAGTTCTCCAACTTCAAATAACTTCTCTTGGATTTCATTTTCAAGAACACATGGTCACTCACTTTAAACTCTTTGTGAGTTTTTCCCTTATCTGCATAAATTTTCTGCCTATCTTGGGTAGCCTTTAAGTTCGGTTTAATCTTCACCATATGTTCCTCCATTTCCTTGAGTGATTCTGGTCCAACCACTGCTCTGCCTGCTGGGTTATCCCATCTCACTGGTGTGTTTCATTTTCTACCACAAAGTGCCTTAAATGGGCTCATCCTTAAAGATATTTGATACCCATTATGATAAGAAAATTTCTCTCTCAACTTATAATCTTCAATTTGATGCTGCAAAATACCTTGTTGTAATTTTTTTTTATTTCCATGTACTTTTGATCTGATTTTGCAGCCTCTAAAATTCAGTCTTTTAAAACAGATTTATACATGCTAATGGATATAGCATGCATCTCGTGCACCCTCATATTGAGTGCATCAACCACCTTTTTTTCCTTTCCTTTGATATGATTTATATCAAAGTCATACTCACTCAGGAATTCCAACCACATGATTTGTCTAGCATTCAAATTTTGGTTGTCCAAATAGATATTTTAAACCACTATGGTCTATCCTCAACTCAAATATTTTTCCCATGAGATAGTGCCTCCACATCTTCAAGGCATGCACTATGTTTGGAAATTCTAAATCATGAGTGGAATAATGCCTATCATGCTCTTTTAACTTCCTTGACTCGTAACATATCACATGCCCAATCTGACTAAGGACTCTAGCAATCCCTTCTTTGCATGCATCGGTACACACGACAAAAATTTCACATGGATAATAATTACTCAAGATTGGTGCACTTGTCAACAATCTCTTCAAGTGTTGAAAATTTTTGTTAGAGTCAATTGTCAACTCAAATCTCACACCCTTCTTTTGCAAAGATGTGATTGGGTGTGCAATATTTGAAAATTCCTCAATGAATCTTCTATAATACCCTGCAAGTCCCATGAAATATCTCACCTCCGAGACATTATTTGGTACCAGACATCCCTCAATGGCTCTTATCCTTTCTGGATCCACTGATATCCCTTCCTCTGATATTATATGTCCCAAGTAATTTATTTGCCTTTGGTAAAATGAGCACTTGCTCAACTTTTCATATAGTTGATTTTCTCTCAAGACTTGTAGCACCATCCTCAAGTGTTTCTCATGCTCTTCTTCATACTTGGAGTATATAAGAATGTCATCCAAGAAGACAATGACAAACTTATCCAAGTAATATTTGAAAATACCATTCATTAAACACATGAAAAAAACTAGTGCATTTGACAACCCAAATGGAACCATTGTGGCATCTCTAAGAATCTCCTTTCATACTCATCTATGGTCATACTCCCAAGCTTGAGTTCAAATAACTCCTTAATTTTTCTATCACAGTAACACTTGGTTAAGTAATTCTTTTGAAAATATATCTTGAACTCCCTCCAGGTAATTTTATTCTCATCAATGTGTTTCACTTGCACAAATGGGTCCCACCACATTGATGTTTTTCCTTTCATCTCATAAATTGAAATTCTCCCCTCTGCCTATGAGGAATAATTGTGCAATTGAAAGTATTTCCTCATCCAAAAATTCCAAGTCTTTGCATCCTCGTCTTTAGTGTTCTCACCATCAAAGGTAGGAGGTTGATCTTATTCATTTCTCCTTGTAGCTCATCTACCCCAGACCTCCTCTTAATTTTTCTAAAATGAGATGGAATTGAACTACTATGTTCTCTCCTAGATGAATTCCTTGGTGAGTGATGATGATTCTTATCAACACTCCCTGCTTCTCTTCTTTTATCATGAGACCTACGACTCCTTGACTTGCTTGATTACGTCCCTTTATCCATTTTCTTCTCAATTCTATCCAAGCTCTATAACAAATTGATGTTGAAGCAATCTTGTTGTTCCTTAGATTTCATAAGCCTATCATTATCATATTTATAACTTTGGACATATTTTTTCAGAAACTTTATGGTCTCCACCAAGTTCATAATCTCCTCCTTTCCTTCTCCATGCCCATTGGATTCTGTCCCTGCATTACCCATGCTCACATACAACCCTCTTACTTCATATTCATGGTTGCAGGTTCTCTATGCATATTTTATGCCTATGATCTCTATATTGATCTTATTCTAATTTTATGTAGCTCTGCAAAATGTTCATGCAATAATATTTATTAGACCACAATAATTTAACAAATCTTTCAATTTATGCACCATTCTGCCCTTAAAATGCATCAGAAATATTCTTTCTAATTTATTGTAAATTGTATTATTCAATTCATATTTATGGTTAAATACTTGGATTCCTCTATTGTTAAGATCCAAATAGATGAATACAAAATCACCACAATAGATATAGAAGAACAATATGCAAAATCTCCTTTATTACCATCAAACCCTTGAGGTAGGGAAACACCATAGAATGGATCCTATTATGGAAGGGATCCTCTCCTGTTCACTTTGCTCTTCAAGGGGGCATCCTCCTATTGAGCTACCGCTTCAAATACAATATTTCTCTTCATGTCTCATTACATTTCTTGAATCCCTTTATATAGTGCTACCATCACCTAAGAACATTCTAGAGGAGGAATCTTCTAGAAGTAGAACCTTCTAAGAAGTCCTCTTA
>SNQJ01S0241077.1:0-13495 GCA_010110895.2 Picea sitchensis
AATTACATGTGTACATCTGAGTCCTATTCTTAGTCAGATCGACTCTCTATACTGGAATAGGATATCCTAGTCTCCCGCAACAGAATGCTATTACAATAGTTGAAAAGGTGCTGAGTGGGGTGTTGTTGTTTCAGCTGGAGTAATAGCTTCTTTATTTGTCTTCTCGTTACTGCTGTTGTATGTTGTTTCAACATCGCAAATCGCGGGTTGTTTCAGCAACGGGATTTGTATTTTGAATGTTTCAGCACGTGGTCACGCGGCAACGATGGTTAATTCTGGCTCAAGGTGCGTTTGTTGTGGTCAATGTAACAACTTCATTGTTGTTTCAGCATCATAGACCACGGAGAGTGTAACAACTTTGTGTAAGTTGTTGTTTCAGCATCGTAGTCCACTGAGAGTGTAGCAACTTTTGTGTGAGTTGTTGTTTCAGCATCGTAGACCACAGGGAGTGTAGCAACTTCTCTTGTGTGAGTTGTTATTTCAGCATCATAGACCACAGACTGTTTCAGCCACAGGGTTTGCGTGCTTTGACTGTTTTATCAACAGGCCTCAATGCTAATCTGCAGTTCGAACTGTTTCAGCACTTATACATTTCTGATCAATGGTTAAGTACGAGAGTAATGTAAAATTATATGCAAAATAGATTAAACATATAGTAAAGAGAAGAGACGTTATGTACCTTTGGAGAGATAGGGTAAGGTGATAATATAAGTTTAAATATGAGTGGAAAAAGGGTGTAATGGTAGAAAAATGAGTGAGCAAAAAGGTGCATTGTAGGGTCCTAACAGAATCATAGATGGTAGGAGGGATAAAGAAAAAATTGTCAAAATTTGTACTAACATTCAGGAAGCCAATCATGCAATGTGAAGTGTGATCTGATCAAATAGTGATGGAGATTGAAATAACCTTCCATGGTTATTAACAGAGCAACAAATCAACGATGTAAAATAGGTCATTCAAAGAATTAAATTTCCCATGGTTTTTTCTTCAAACATAAATAATATCTTAGTGAAGAAAGGTGAATTTGGTGGGGTAAAAACACATGATTGGCATACCTTCATTAAGGTAATAATTTTGGTATACATATTTATATATTGGCCTTATACATATTTTAATTTTTTTAATTTTTTTTGTCTACTTTGGTCGAAACAAATAACGATTCATTTTTTTTGTTACAATATGTTCTACTGCCATCTCCCCAAAATCAATTTGACAACAATGTCAAACAAGTTATATATGATCTTGGAAAATACATGAGGTAAGTAGTTGTGATTTATGTGCAAAATGTTCTTTCAATTTTTTGTTGTACTTAATGACATGTGTTTTACTTGTGATGTAATATATATTATGTTATGTTGAAACATGTTATTTTCTTATGTCATGATCTCATGTAGATGGTTGTCATTGAAAGAAATCCATGAAGATGATATAAAGTATTGGAAGAGAGTAATTCTTTGGATAATGTGTGAAGTTAAAAAGTATATACCTCCAACATTTTTCAATGCACAATAACACTACCTCATACACCAAGTTGAGGAGATTGAAATGTGTTGACTTGTACACACAAGGTCAATGTGGATAGTGGAGAGGCACTTGAAATCGTTGAATTATTTGGTTAGACAAAGAGCACATCCTGAGGGTTCTACGGTGGATGGATATATGGTATATAAATCCATGGTGTATATTAGTCAGTATCTTCCTAAATTAATAGTGCCAACTATGCATGTAGTGGATCTCATTTGGGATGTGAACTCCATCAAAACATTTGAAGATCAAGAGCACCTATTGGGGAAAGGTAGAATGAAAAAAATGAGAGGTAATATATTAATAATTGTGGAGATTTATATTAATACATATAATTTGTTTGTGTGTATACGATCATACTCATTAATATATTAATATATGTTATTTCATCAATTATTAATATTTACCATGGTTATAACTAATATTTAATATTAGTGAATTATAATTTTTTGATTCAGTTGCTCAAGATTGGGATGCACTGCATTTATACATTGCAAACAATCTTGATTGGGTGAATGTATGAATTGAAGATCTAAACATAATGGCGGTAGGTTATCATATCAATGACTGTATGAATTGGTTAGAAAAGCTCGTCGTAACGGAGATGCCAATGTTACGCAAAGGGAAATTGATTTAATATATGTTTTGAAATATGGACAGGAAAGAAACTTCACCCATTTTATTCAATTATTTTATATTATATTAATGTGACTACATGTGTACTTTCTTTTTCAGATACTTTCCAAGTTATATAAATATGTTAATTTATTAATTGACAATGCATCTTTTACATATCTGGCATATTGCAATTGAAACACCACAAGGCTATGTGGTGCAATGGTCGTAATTTTTTCATCAAATAGTTGGATGAAACCAGGAACGCTTCTAAAAGTGGGATAAGTGCACTATTCCAGGTCACTAATGTTTCTTCTAGGAATGATAGACACCCCTGAGAATCTGAAAATAGATACTATGGGTATTTGAATGATATACTTGAGTGTGTCTTTAATTACTTCAAATTAGTTTTGTTCGACGTCAAATGGTATAAGTTACAAATGCATGAACGTGATGAGGAAAGAACTGTTATTCATCATGCCAATGGATTTTAGATGATTAAAACAATGGTGTTTGAAAGAGGACATGATCACTATGCTTTTCCAAGACAATGTGAACAGGTCTTTTACTCGAATGTTCCATGTGAGAAGGATTGGTCAGTTGTTGTTAGATATGATCCAAGAGAAAGGCCAGTTGAGTGTATTCATGTACAGGAAGACGATGATATTGAAGAATAATATGATTCACTAGATTAGACAGAGCCAAAAGATCATGCAAGGTTGATAGACGAATAAGATGAAGAAGATCATGATCCAGACATAGGAGACAATGCAGTTCTTGATGATGATGTCAATGAAAATATTCTCGAAAATGACATTGATGATGATGATGATATCATCAATCCTTTCAACATTGTTTCTGAACCAGATGATGATACAAATGTTGATTTCAATGAACAAGAGGATACAAAATAAGGATGATACATATGTTGAGTTGGATCAGGTACTAGACTATATATTTTAATTTGTATGAATTATTCTCTTAAAATAATTTACTTATTTCATGGGTTAATTACATCTTTTTAAGTTTTATGCGACGCTTTTATATCCTATGTTACATGTTGTTTAATTATTACATGAAACCTAAAAATAGTAGCCAATATACTAGAGCATGCGGTAAACTAAAAATATCATTTACAAACACATAATTTCATTTACCTTCATTAATTTTTGTTTTGGTAGTTTCTATGCATGAATCTTACTATGTTGCTTTCGATTATTTTCTATTTTATAGATTGGGTGTTGGGGAATTGAGAGTGATGTGAGGGGAAGGGGAGGGGTCATATGAGCTTCCACATTCACATGGTTGGCCTTGTTTAGTAAAGGATAAATTATTCTTGAAACCAAGAGAATCTCATTCATTTTTATACCATCATGATCTTAGATTTCATCATTGTTGTCATAGTATTGCATCAACGAAGTTTCTATGAACATGTTTGTCATTTCTATAGAATCTTCATTGAAACTTTTTGAAAACATGGGAATTTGGCCCATGAGTTATCTGGCAAGAAGAACATGTGTTTCCAAACTCAAATATGACTCACACACCCACTCTATATATCTAATCTTGACCTTGTTTCGTTTGAAACTTCTCGGATTAATTTCATGCATGGAACTCCCAACAATATACCCATCGTCATGGTCGTGCTCTTTATTTTCATTACCTTTGTTGTAAAAATCCAACATCATGCCAATTAGGCCCATGAATTTAGTGGCAATAAGAATTCTCTAGAGGGAATTTCATATTTAAATAATGATCGCGTACTAATAGTCTTTAATTTATTGAGCAAAGAAGTACTTAGATGAGAGAAAAAAAAAAGACAAGAAATAATTGTTGAATCTTGTGCAATTTATATCAACTAGCATTTTTTTATCAACATTATTACATGTCCTTATACAATTGGATGTGGGAACGTGTGTATCGAACAAATTTTAAAAGGAACAACAAAAAGACATTGTACTAGGACTAGACATGGGAAGCAATGACCTGTGAATGGGGCCAATGTTGAAATTTTTTCAAACGGTTTATGTATGCACTAAATTTTGACAAGGATAGACTATTTGTATGCCTTAACAATATCAGAGGGTTTCTGGACTCTAACTTGACTCACAAACCCACTTTTTTCCATCATCAATTCATCATGTAAACCATAAACCTTATATTTCTTTCAAAGTACACAAATTGGTTGACACAAGTTTTAAGTTTGCATCATCCTTTCTTTCTTTTTCTTTCAAGTTCTTCATTGTATATAAAATGTATGTGTTTCATAGTTGTGATGAAAAATCCCTATTTTCGTTCATTATAGTGTCATATTTAAATATGAATGAATTGATGATATAGGAGGGTTTCCAAACTCAAAGATGAGTCACACACCCATTCTATATATCCGATCATGGCCTCATTTCATTCGAAATTTCTCAAATTATTGTCACAGTGCATGGAAATCCCAACAATATACCCATCATCATGGTCGTTCTCTTTATTTTCATCGCCTATGTTGTATAAAATCAACATCATGCCAATTAGGCCCATGCATTTGTTGGCAAGAAGAAGGTGCTAGAGGGAATTTCACATTTAAGGTTTGTTTAGAATGACAAATAATATGGGATACAAGAAGGGTGGTCAAACCATTGATTCATTAGTACTAATCGCACCCAACTATATATCAAGACTTAGAAAAAAAATTATTCTTTCAAAATGGTGGGAAGACGGTTGATTAGTTATTTCTAACAAAGAACAAGTGTTCGATAGAAGTTATCAAAGAGTGATATGCAGGTAGCTATATAATGGTTGTCGTAGATGATGTTGGTGTTGATGCTTATAGGTCTACTCCTATTGTGGGATTTTCTACTAGATATGAAAATGGAAATGGAAGCCACTAACTCTTGAATGGAAGGACCTCTCTAATTCTCTCGTTATCCTTGTATTTCATGACCTTGAAAGTATTCTCCTTGGTTGAGTATGTTACTTTGTATTTGTGTTCTCAATTGGTTCTGGAGTTTCTTATGTCCTAGATTATTGACACGCATTTTTTATGAATGAAAATAAGATATGGATAATGCAGGTCACATTCTAAGCATTAAGTGTGTGGTTGACATCTATTTCATTGGATAATCCTCCAGATAATCCAAACTTGAAATAAAATGTAATTCTTGTACTTCAAACTAAATTAATTTTGGATCTTCATCTTTCAACTAATTAAACTTATAAATAATGTCTATCCAAAATAAACGCACATAATAAAATGGGGAGGGGTAAGTGAGTAGTCTCATGGTATATCACATGAATTGTACTATTTCACTTCATATCATGTGTATTGTTTTCTCCCAAGACTTTCTTTCTTTAGAAAGTGGAGGTTACAAAGAAAAAAACAAGATATCTGGATAGTGATAGATCTTTCTTTCAAAGCTAGAGTATAATGTGGAAATCCCTTCTAGGGATATTGTTATACTGATTCTATAGCACCCAAAAGAATTTATGTAAATTGCAAATATCCTATGAACTAGAATATTTGTTTTTCTTCACATTGGTTTAATGTCACTTTTTAGTGAACTCTTTAATTTATACAATATTTTCTAATGGATAAAATCTTGATTCGCATTATGAAACTTGATTTTAAAGTTTTAATCAACACCATTCACTTGTATGAAAAAAATAACGCTTATTTTTCCAATCTTGTATGAAAAAAATAACGCTTATTTTTCCAATCCACTCAAACATGAGTAATTTTGATCATATTAGATAGTTCTAGCCTCTTTTACTCCACTGCATACTACCTAGAAAAATTAAATCCAGTGCCAACTCTCTCAAGTAGGATAGTTCATAGTTTGAAATGAAATGTACTTGTGAGAAAATTTATTTTATATGAATTCAAGGTCATGGACATATTGAACCCTTCAATTTCATGGATGTATCCTTGTTTATTTGACAATCACTAATACTTTTTTTTTCTATTTTAAAATGCATTTTCAACATGGGTTTCTTTACAATCTATAACTCATTCATATAAAAAAATTGTTAAATAATACTTGGGTTTACTACAAATCTATAATGATTTTCCTTCTCATTAAATAACTTTAGTTGAACACGTTTTTCATAGTAATTTATTAGAAAATTCCCTATATGGGATTTTGAACCTCCACAACATTTCTCAAAGTAATGACTATGAAGGTCGACACTATATTGCAATTCGACACTTTCTAATTGGGTTAGAAGGTTGAGACCGAGATCGAGCTGGGCCATATGAGACTAAGATTGATTCTTATGTGTGAGACCATCGAGGGTCATTCGCGACCGAGACCAAGACCTGCATTGAGACCATCAAGGGCCATCTGAGACCGAGGGTAAGTATGCGTGAGACCATCGAGGGCCATTCTAGATCGAGACCGATACCTACACACAAGACCATCTAGGGCCATCTGAGACTCAGGGAATTGAGTCCATCGAGGGCCATCCAAGACCGAGGGAAAGTACGCGTGAGACCATCGAGATCCATTCCATATCGAGACCGATACCTTCATGCGAGACGAGAAATGGCCATCTGAGACTAAGGGAAATGAGGGAAATAATGGTATGTGATTTGAGATACTCTAACCTTGCTTTCAGTGATATATGACATTTTTTCATTGATTATATCTAGGTAACTGTTGATAAAAAGCCATGAATACAAAGTGCCCTCATAGTTTCCCACGATTTTACAAAAAATTAAAATACCTAAAATAAAAGTCGAAGGTGTCCCCTAATAAACCAATTCTAACCTAACCCAACCTCTATACTACCCACGTGCTTTGGAATTATTTATTATTGCACCCCCACACTCCTTTTGGTCCTCCATAAATACCAAAGGACACCTTGAAGTGGAAACATGGTTAACCAAACCTTGCAACATCTCCCATCTCATTAAAATTCAACCTTTGTCCCTTCCTTAGGTCAAATTACATACATGGGTGCCTATGGTTGAAGGGGAGGAATTCAAATTGAAAACAACTAAATTTGGATCTTCAATAGAGTTTATAAATATAATCCATTTTCAAGCATTTGAAAGGAAGGAATTGAACGTAACGCTAAGTTGGAGGAATAGATCCAAAGAGAAATAATTGAATTTCATCCACTCACTTATTCCAAGTTTGCTTACCCTTAAATTGACCATTTCCATTCCATGACGACCATTCATAAGGGAAAAATATACCCATTCTTCATTAAAGGTCAAGACTGAGCCTCAATGGAGCATCAAAGGACCCTCCCACAAAGAATATTGAAGCTCATCTACTACAAGCCTCTCATTAGGGGAATATTTAATTTGTTTATGCTTTTCCATTGGAATAAAATTAGGTGTTTCTCTTTACCTCCATAATTCATGATTATATGGTATTTGAATCATTGATAAGTCTTATTTGATTCTTTGATAGATATTATGCATTCCATACAATATCTTGGTTTTTTATATCATTGTCTACTTTCCTTGTTTTTGTGCTTAGCTTGACCAACCAGCTTGGAGAAGGTTTTTGGTAATGCCATGCATGATAACCCACAAGTAGTACTAGACATTTCATTGTTACTCTCAAATCCTTAATAGATCAATGTATTGTTTCATAGTTGCATTACATTGTAGCATCATTGTTGCAACATCTCATTCTCTCTTTTTTGATAAAGTAAATATGCCAATGGAATGTGTTTTCCTTGTTGGTCAAGTAACTATTAGGAGTACAAAATTCTAAGAGAATTTTTTTTATATTCCTATCCTAGTTGGATGAAATGAGTGTATATGGAATGATGCATTGTTTATTAACAATCACATGACTTCGTTTCTACACCCATTGAAGAGGATAGAGGTGAGGATGGTCAACACTTTTCATCTTCAATTTTCTTATCGTTTCTTGAGAGATTATATCTTCCATCTTTCACTCTCAAGAATAACATGCACATGCTATCCTTTCACTGAAAACTTGGTATGGAACAATCTCTCTCTATCTTCTTCCTCCCTTGGCATTGTGATAAGAATATTTTGGAATTTATCTATTAGTATGGAGTGTTTCAAGGATGGAATGTGCTTAGGTAGAAAACCACGAGTTTGTTGCAATAGAGATGTGGTTGGAATGATAATGTTAGCAAAAAGACATGTTGGAGGTTCCAAATTAGTATCGCTATTCTTACATGTATTCATGATCATGGTTTTCTTTCACACTATGCAATTTTTATTTGAATTGGTGGATGTTTAATGATGACCACACCACATTCTATATGTGGGTTTCTTGAAACTATTATTTTGAGAACCTTATGTCTATTTCTTTTGCTTCCAATGAACTGTAAGATTGGCATTAGATGTCCAAAAAAAATGATTGAAGAAATTTTGGGGTACTCCTTTGTTGGGTCCACTAAATCTCTTGAACTTCCCTTCCAAGTTCATTAAAATAAGCATCACCCAACTTGTTCATAATTAGGAATTCCATTTCTTCCATAAGGTACTAGTACAAGAATGCATTTAATTTGAGAACCCTCAAGCATTTAAGGATTTTATCATTCAATCTTTAATCAATGTTTTGTACTTTTGCAATGAATTTTGTGAATAAACTATCCTTGTTTTAAGTACAATCTCCAGCCATTGTATGTATGTATCATCATGCATCCCATGGATAAAATTTATCTTCTGTCAGGATAAATGTTTCCCTCATGGTGATGGACCACTGTTATTATATCTGATGGGTAGACTATTACCACCATAAGATTTCATTTTCAACAAATTTGAGAGATAAAACAACATGAACTCATTAAAACTATTGAAATCAATGAATAATCTTGTAGAAGATCTCACCATTCAATTGAATCTAATGAAAATTTGTCTTTAGTGGATGCTAATCATACACTACCAAATTCTCAATATACTCCAAATTCAATTAAAAATAAAAATCTAAATGCAACAAACCAAGCCTTAGTAGATGATGTATTATATTTTAGAATGATATTATTCCTTGAGATATTAATAGAGAGGGGGTGATTTTATGAAAGGTACTACATTTAGTGAAGTTTTTTCTAAGCCATCAATAATCCCTTATAATGACATGTGAAATGGGTCCTAGTTTTGGTATGAAGTTATCATCTTCATATGCAAAAGCATTTCAACTTCATTGAAAATAATGAACTAAATCCTTTATGTAGTATTGATGATGCATTAAAGGATTTGAAAGAGAGAGTAAAATTATCAAATCTCAAGAATCACCAACTCTGATGTCTACTATATACCAATTTTGAATCACTAGTTTGATGTCTACGATATCCTCTTTCACATTGGGTCACCAAGGCCCCATAATGAATTAAATTCATCCTTGCACTACACCAATGATCCCTCATTACAATTCCCTCATCTGCATACTCATGGGATGCTCTCTAAAGTGATTCTATATGCAACTTTCATATGCCATATCTCTCATTCAACATTTTTCCAATATTTACTCTTTAATATTTGTATATGGAAAAACTACTAGTTTCACCATTTATATTAATTGATGGTCCGCATATCCTACAACTCTAGTTTAATCTTCTTCTCTATGTAACTCCACATTTAATTGGGAAAAAATTGACAATCATTTTTCAACATATTGGCATGTTTCAAGGTTTGTAGAAAGGAAGGAATTATTTCAATCTAAATAAAGAGGAATTGATACAAAATAAGGGCATCCTCACCAAGTACAACATCTAAGGAAAGCTCGAGAATGCCCAACTAGTCATCTCTCTCAACTAGCTATCATGGTGAATGAGGGTCACTCCCTTGAGGGAACAACCATGTAGGGGATTCTTTCACATTTAATAATTAACATATATTGGTGTGTTATTTGGATAGTTAGTTAGAGCATGCATTTTAATATTTGAGCTACTTGCATATGCATATAGTATTGAATTCCTAGTTTTGAGTGATGTGAATACATATAATACGGTTTTGACTTGGAGAAGTATGAAAACCTATAAGAAGGGAATTTGCCTCATCAATAATAATACTAATCTTATTTGATATTACTCCATCAATATCTTGAAATTGTGATCTAATTTGGTATGCAATGGGGAACTTTAAGAGAAAGTGATTTTCACAATTGATCCTTCAATAGTTATTCAAGGTCTCATTTGAACCACCAAAGTAGTATATACAGTAAGAGCCTGTCCTACAAACTATAAACATAAGTCCCATAGCATATATCTAGTTTCTTTTTCAAATGAAAAACTTAGTGTTAAGTGAAAATAAAAAGAAAGAAACAATCCTTTACTTGATTGCTGAGTATTCTTGAATATCATCCTTGCCACAAATAGGTTAAAGATATACCAACCATTTCCCCATATGTTAACATAAGTGAATGGTTGATTTTTTTTGTTGGATTTAGGATGAAGCTTCCCGTATGCTTCTACACCTTTCCCAACAATGAGTTGAAGTTTTTGTTGGATTTTGGATGAAGCTGTAACTAGAAAACAATAACGTCAATGGATACCTTTGATTTTCCACCTTATGTTGCACTTTATAAAGTTTAAGTTATTGTGAATTTTTTTTCATTGACATCTCACAATATTGTTAATTGATCCACATAGTAACCAATCAAGAAATAATTTTTTTGCAACTTCTGTTCCCATAGCTAGTTTTCATCGAGGTTGAAATTCTTGCATTTCATTTTCCTCTGTATGGTTTAAAGAGTTTTACTTAAAACGCTTCATTAGCACATGATCACTCCTTTGAGTAAAAACAAACTAAAATCAAGGCCTAATTAAAATTTATCTAGCAACTTTTCAGGGCTCTTCAAACCTATATTAGCTTAGGTGTAGAGATTTGGGAATAGGATTGTGAGAATAAATTTCAAAGCTACTAAAGAAACATAAATCTTTGAGTTAGGGAGGAAATATAGTTGCTATATCATTGAATTTGGGAATCCCTTCTAAGACAAGGTTCAATCATGAGGTCGAATTAAGACTAGCAGAGTTACTCAACCCGCTTTGTTGGTATTGGTAAATAATCCATCGACCTATGTCTCCTCAGCTGGTATAGTAGGTGGTAACATAGAGGACATAATATTTTATACTTCCTACCCAAGGTGACAAAAAAGGAAAGGTGGTGTTGCACCTGGGATAGACGTTGGCTAGACTCACTCAGAATCCCTGGATGGTTTCCCACTACTCGGTGAGGCAAATTGCACTAGGGTTAGTTCCTTTGGGCGTGCTGTCACTAATAACTTTCCCACCACAAACTCACTCTCTTGCACATCGATCCCTGGATGTTGATTCAATCACTAACTAGTACTTCTTTGTGAGAAGGTTTGTTTGCATGTTTGACTCCTAGATTAATCAACCTATGTTTTTTTTTATAACAAATTATCGTCCACTATACTGTTTTATTTTTACAAGTTTCATCCATCATGCACCTTTTGCAAAAAAAAAAAAGTCATAAATGTTTTTGAATAAATACTTAAATGTATTTTAAAAACCCTCTAGAATTCGACTCCATTGTCAATTAAAGCATAATATCAACTTATTTCCTAGAGAAGTATTACCCAACAAACCTTATATTACAAATCATTGCTAGATAATGATGAGATACCCAACAAATGTAGGGTCTCTTACACAAGGGATACATTTGATTGAACGCATCGCCATGTGCGAGCATGATCGTGGTAGTGCCAAAGAAAGATGGTTCTTAGTGTGCATGCATTCACAATTGGAGCTATGTGATGTGATGCTAGCACAACCATAGCTATGGGAAAAACACTAAATCTATAAATCATACCTTCAGAGCATTGCCCTCGACATCAAATAGAATTCTTTTTCACATTCTCGAAGTAAAGCATAAGATGGATCTCTTTAATTTATGCAAAACAATGTTGTAAATTGAATACTCATACATAAAAGCTCATTTTGTTGATTATTTAACAAATCGTTGTCCACAATACTATTTCCCTTGTACAAGTTTCATCCATCATGCACTTTGTGCAACAAAAATAGTCATCAATGTTTTTAGGAACATCACGCACATTGCAACACCTTCATCAATTACAGTGCATTTGATGGTAAATTTGTGTACTCCATGTGGATTTGAAAGGCCACGTGGTAAGGCAAGCGAAGCTTAATATCCTTGACATCAAAATTAATAACCTTCAATCCACATGAGTCTAGAGATGCTAAAGAAGATAACAAGGAGTTCCTCTATGAAGGACACGTCTGGAGCACCTCCAAACCCAACATCGCACAAGGGGTTTGACCCAGATTTTAGAAAATCAAATAGTTCTAGGAAAATATGGCATTAGGATTTTGGGTAGAGTGTTTCAGTACTTCTTTCAGAATACAAGGTGGAGGTTCCGGCTTTTCAATCTACAAGGGTGTTTCTGAAGGAGGGGGAGACTCTAGACCTATAAGAGTCTGTGAAAAACTGTAATCACAAGATTGAGTGGCTACATCAATATATGAATCAACCTTATTAACAAATAGATGGTCACCTTCATGTGTTGAGGGGTTTTGACTCCCTCTTGATGAATTTCCAGTGTTGGAGGACCCCAAATCCATGTGTTGATTATGTCAAAATGGATTGGTCAACACAGTTGGCGGTTATGATAATAGCCTCTAGGCTTCCTCGATTTTGGGCCATAGGTGGGTAAGGTGATCATCTTTACAAATTTTAAAAGGAAAATTCACGTTTTGTTTTTATTTCTTTCCCTCATCATTGTTATTATTCAATCTAACATTATTAGTGTTGTCCTTGGATTTATTATTATTATTCCCACCCTTACGATTATTACCTCGTCCTTTCCTTCTATTCCCTCCTGGTTGTTGGTTACCATTTGGGATAGCCTATGACTGTACATAATGCACATCCACCGACTGAGTGGGAGTGGAGGACGAAATCGAATCTTGTCCTGCTATAGGTTGTCTTAGAGACAAATCCTTCAAATGGCTCATATCCAAGTTTGTAGACTTAGAATTTGTAGAGCTTGTGATTCCATTGACATGAGGCCCAAGATTTTTTCTAGGGTCATAATTCGACTGCGACACGTCAGAAATAATTTCATACAACATCCTAGACTAAGCATATATGAGGTCCAGTTGTTGGGATTTGAAAATATCTTCTTCCTTAGATGTTACTCCAGATATAGAAACATCCTTTGAAATATAAGGCAATAAGGACTTAAGGAACCACTCCAATGGGAAATCTGGAGGAATGTAGCCTTTAATCAACCTCTTCCATCTACGCCACTCTTGGATATGGTCTGAGATATGCATGGCCTTATCTTGGAAAAAGTTTGAAAAATGTTATTTGCTGACATCATAATGAACTGACAACTAGAAGACCAAAATCATCTGATTAAATTTTCTATATGTTCCCCCTGGTAGC